>CM060850.1:17918872-17979621 GCA_030737835.1 Acorus gramineus
TCGACCCGATTCCCGGTGAGTGGGACAACCCAACCCAGTGTGGGAGGCGCTACATGCCTTGGGCGTGTACCGTCCTCCCCTGGGGCTTATAGTTAGTATTAACTGCTTTGATGTAATCCATGTATGCATGATGTGTGTGTAGAATTGCATGCCACCCTAGATTGTGTGATAGGGACTTGCACCCTTAGGATTGTGCATGAGCCGTGCATCCTGCCACCTCGCTATCATGCTAGGAAAGCCCGACCTGTGCATGCGTCCTATTAGTTTGGTTTATTTAATTAAATGCAAACTGTATTAAACGATAGCATGCTTAGGGAATATAAGGGGGCCTTGCGAGGTTAACACTGAGACCCGGGTTAGGGTACTCCGTGTTCCTCGTTTGGTTGTCGGATGTCCTACATCGGGACCTCAGGTTACCCTCCCAAGGTCTCTATTTCCCCTGTATTATGATTAATAAATGCATGTTCCCCGCATCCTGGTTATGCGCGCTGGTGGAATTCTGAGGAATTCGAGACATTAGAGTCGTAGAGATGTGCTGTCAGCGGATCCGAGTGGATCATATGCGATGGATAGGCTGTTCTGTTCCCTTCGTCGGATCCGTGTAGAGACTACCTCAGCGTTAGACAGGTTGTCCCGTGCAGGGGCTCCCACTAGTAGGCGCCTCCTGATTTGGTGAAGGACTGTGCTGAACATGGGAGTGGCCAAACAACCACGGAGTGAGGAGAGACTATCGGTGGACCAAGGGTGACCAACAGCCTAGTCAGTCCCAAGAGCCTAGGTCACCTGTTGAGAGGTGAGGGTGAGGGTATGGTGGGCCGGCGATGCGACGACCCACAGGATTATGTATGGATGATTATCAACCCGCTAAGTCCCAACATCCTAGGTCACCTGTTGAGGGTGAGGGTGAGGGTGAGGGTATGGGGTTCGGCGATGTAACGAACCCCCGGATTGTGATATTATGCCACTTGTGGCTTATGAATTGCTTAAATGTGGTTAATATGAACTGTATGCATGGGTTGTGCTATTCACTGAGCGTGTGGCTCACCCCTCGCATATTGTCTTTTCAGTGATCTCTGAGGGAGGAGCTTCCCGAGCGACTACACCGGCAGAGGTGTAGCGCCGCGTCCCACGAGTTTTGAGGCCATCAGCACCCTTCTTTCTGTTGTACGTATATGTTCTGTGCTTGGGCACTTAGTTGGATTATGTTTGGGATTTTATTTGTGTATATATTTGGGCATGTTGGCTCTCACAGGACTTACGATTGTGTATCGAGTCTGTAGTATGTTTTGACTACAGACTCAGTCTTTTTAGCTTCCGCATTTGGTGTGTATATATGTCAGCCCTGCTTTTATCTGTGTTGTCATTTTTAGTGATTGGTAGTGGTTTATTATTGGTTTCCTGTCACTGATATCATATATACACATGCCGCGTCCCGGGGACGGCCGCCCTGGGGCGTGACAGTTACGTATCTAAAGTACGCTCAAACTCTTGATCGATCATATACCTGATGTACAATTAAACCTTTGTCAATTTTAAATTTATGTCTTTATTCTTCTTTATTATATAAAATGCAATTTACATTTCTGCATTTCTCTTATTCTTCTCACATCTTTCATAGAAATAAAGTATGAAAAATTTAATATTATATAGTGAATATCACAAAATTGTTTGAACGCTCCAAAAGAGCAAACATCATATGATCATGGATTACATAATGGTGCTTCAAACAATTAAAAATTCAATTGTATACTCATTAAAGAACCAGAAGATTCTTTTATCCAATTATGAGGTTTTTTTATGTCATTTAATGAGACAACATTCCCGCCGTTAGGAGGAGGGAAAACGTACCTGAAGTATGATCTGTCCTTGAAGAATGACGTGAATTATAGTGGAATACTTCCACTCTGTCTCATTTAAACCCCGTACCACTGAATGTGAAGTACGAAGGATATAAAAAATCAAATTCCCCAATGCACGCCAGAAGCGTGGAAAATATATAGGTTCTAATGATTCAGCTCCCTGAAAACGGAGATCAAATGAAAAATCATGCCCTAATAATGCTCCATAAGTAGTTATACATAATGCTCCAGAAGAGATTATGGACAACAGATCCACTTTCTCTAAAACTCCAGAAGAGTCTAATGTCCCTGAAGAGACATGAGTCCCTGAAGTGACTATACAAACTCTTGAAGAGGAAAAAGTACCTAGTGATAATGAGATCTCTATTTTTTATGCACATGCAAGAGAAAAGTGGAATCGCAAAGAAATAAATCATCGATGACATATTTATCGTACGAAGTAGCTACTAAAATTTCAAAGGGCGATGATGATAATGAACCACATAGCATAAATGAATGTCGACAAAGAAATATTTGGCCAAAGTGTAAAGATGATATTCAAGAAGAATTGGGTTCTCTTGAAAAATGTGGTGTATCCATACCTATAATACAGACCCCAAAAGGTGTTAATCTTGAAGGTTTCAAATGGGTGTATGTAAGAAAGTGAAATGAAAAAATAAAATTGCTAGATATAAGACACGTTTTGTGGCACAAGGTTTCTTGCAGAAACCTGGGTTTTGACTATGAAGAAATATACTCATCAGTCATAGATACAATAACATTCAATTACCTAGAAAGTCTCGAAGGTTTTGAAAAACTCGATATGAGACTAATGGACGAAGTAACAGCTTATCTATATGGGAATTTAGATGCTGATATTTATATGAATCACTGAAGAATATAAATTGCCTGAAGCAAAATCAAAGAGTATGTATTCAATAAAGCTAAAACGTTCATTGTATAGCTTAACGCAGTAGGTACAACCGTCTTAGTGAATACTTGATAAAAGCACGATATGAAAACAATCCCATTTGCCCATGTGTTTCTATAAAAAAATCCAGTAAGGGATTTTCTATTTTAAACGTTTATGTTGGTAACATAAGTTCAATTGAGATTCTTGATAAGCTCAACAAAACTGCAAAAAACCTAAAGAAGGAATTTGAAATGATAGACCTTGGGAAAATTAAATATTATCTCGCCCTGCAGATCGAGCGAAACTATGATGGATTATTGATCCACCAATCAAAGTATATAGAAAAGGTTTTGCAGTGCTTCGACGTGGATAAAGCACATTCTCTAAGTACACCTAGGCCTGTCAATCGGACGGATACGGATCGGATAGGCCCATATCCGTATCCGTATCCGATATCCGACGGATATTCCAAAACCCATATCCGTATCCGATCTGAAAATCCGGATACGGATTCGGATAAAATCCGAAATATCCGAACCAGATTAAAATATAAATTTTTTATAAAATCTTAAGTCCTAACATGGTTAAATAGGTATCAACTAAAGACATAAAAACACAAATCTTAATATAGTTAAATAAGTATTCAACATGGTTAAATAGGTTTGTGTTTTGTCCTAGATCATGAGCCATTAGATTTTTATCTAAGGGTTGAAACTAATTCTAACATATATAAATAAAATAACAGTTCGGATACGGATATTTTTCGGATCGGATATAGGCTATATCCGATCCGATCCGAAAATTTTCGGATACGAATTATTTGGTTCGGATACGGATACGGATTTTCGGATATCGGATATTTTTTGCATTTTCGGATATGGATTCGGATCAGATACAAATATTTTTTCGGATAATTGACAGGCTTAAGTACACCCATTGTTGTTCTTGTTTCAGAAGTACCATATTTGATTGCTATTGGTGCACTGCTATACTTGGCTCAATATACGAGACCAGACATAACCTTCTCAGTCAATCTCTTAGCGAGATATAGTTCTGCACCAACTCGCAAGCATTGGAATAGTTATCTTTGTGATCCTCACAAAGGTCAATCACAGATAGGTTATGCGTATCTTTGTAACAATGCTGCTATCTCATAGAGTGTTATATATGTGTCACTTTTTGGCTTGCTGGTAACCATTGGAGCATTTTGGCAGTTTTTGAAATTTTTTGTTTTTCGATCGGAACCGCTAAAATTTTGAACTGTTAGTTACCGTCCTGAGCTAGAGGACTCCGATTGAAAATCTAACTGCATATTATGTGTCCTGGTGCCATTTTAAGCCACTCATGAAAATTTCATCGAATTCCGGTAACGTTTCTGAAATTTCGCAGTTCCGGGGCGTATCCGGGTTTTTAAGTGACTTGCTATATAAATGAGATCTAAAATTTGATTGCCACTATTCATCATCCCTACCAAAAGCTTTCTCTCTCTCCCCTCTCTCCTTTTCTTCCATTTGAGCCCCTTAGAGCCCTCAAACCCAAAAACCTAAAGCATAGAAAGTGTAGATCGGGTCCCGATCTACACCCCGGTGCTTTCAAATCCCGATTCCGGCCAACCTAGCCCTCCCATCCGCCCTCTCTTCTCCTCAGATCTGAGCCAAATCGGAGGTAGGGGTAGGTCTTGGTGGTAGAGACCGTTGGGGAAGCGTTTCGGTGCGCGGAGAGCAACCGGACATCCCTTCCTCCCCCTTGGTAAGCTCTTTTTCCTCTTCTTTTTGGCTTAGATGTATGTTAGGAAGGGGGTTTTGTGGATGCGAGGGCTTTCTAGCTTATATTGCTCTGGAGGATGCACCGCTGCGGGCAGATATCAGTCAGACTCCGGTCGTGGCAGAGTATCCCGAGGTTTTCCCCGATGATCTTCCGGGATTACCGCCGGATCGCGCGATCGAGTTTGAGATCAATCTGATTCCGGGGACCGAGCCGGTTTCGAGGGCTCCGTACCGGATGGCCCCTGCAGAGCTGAGGGTGCTGAAGGAGCAGTTGGAGGAGTTGCTGGAGAAGGGCTTCGCACGTCCGAGTGTGTCTCCGTGGGGAGCCCCTGTCCTGTTCGTCCGGAAGAAGGACGGTTCGCTGCGGCTGTGTATTGATTACAGGCAGCTGAATAAACGGACAGTGAAGAACAAGTACCCGTTGCCGCGGATCGACGATCTGTTTGACCAGCTCCAGGGAGCGTGCGTCTTTTCCAAGATCGATCTCCGCTCGGGGTACTACCAGTTGAAGATCCGGGAGTCAGACATTTCGAAGACGGCCTTTCGCACCCGGTATGGGCACTACGAGTTCAGAGTACTGCCATTCGGGTTGACGAACGCGCCGGCGGCCTTCATGGATCTGATGAACCGGGTATTTCGACCCTTCCTCGACTCCTTTGTGGTAGTATTCATCGATGATATATTGGTGTACTCGAGGAGTCTTGAGGAGCACGCTCACCATCTTCGCACTGTCTTGGAGACTTTGGCCAGACATCAGTTGTTCGCCAAGTTCAGCAAGTGCGAGTTCTGGTTGGAGCGTATGGCCTTTCTGGGCCATGTGATTTCCGGTGAGGGTATAGCTGTGGACCCGGAGAAGACGCTCGCCGTGTCGAATTGGCGTCGACCGTCGAACCCCACTGAGATTCGGAGCTTCTTGGGCTTGGCGGGTTATTACAGGAGGTTTGTGGAGGGTTTCTCCAAGATAGCCGTTCCTCTTACCCGCCTCACTCGGAAGGACGTTCGGTTCGAGTGGTCCCCTTCTTGTGAGGAGAGCTTCCAGGAGCTGAAGCGAAGGCTCACCTCAGCGCCAGTTCTTACCCTTCCATCTGGGAGTGGTGGGTTCGCAGTTTACACAGATGCATCGCAGTTGGGTGTGGGTTGCGTCCTGATGCAGCACGGTAAGGTGGTGGCTTACGCGTCTCGTCAGTTGAAGCCCCATGAGCAGAATTACCCCACCCATGACCTTGAGTTGGCTGCGATCATCTTTGCGCTGAAGATGTGGAGGCATTACCTCTATGGAGAGGAGTTCGAGCTCTTTACTGATCATAAGAGCTTGACATATCTGCAGTCTCAGCCGGAGCTCAACATGCGTCAGAGGCGTTGGGTTGAGTTCCTGACAGACTACGATTGTGACATCGCTTACCATCCGGGTAAGGCGAATGTCGTTGCAGATGCGCTCAGTAGGCAGCCCATGGGCATGGCCGCCCACATGGCTGTCCGTCGTTGGAGGCTTCTGGAGGAGGCCGCTTGCTGGATCAGTGTTCGAGAGACTCCTGCGGGTGGCTTTTTGGCCAGGCTGGTGGTGCAGCCGGTTCTTCTCGACGAGATCCGCACGGCTCAGGCTCAGGATCCGCATTTTATAGTCCTCTGAAGGCGTCGCCCGGGGCGAGCGTCAGGACTACCAGATTCGCGCGGACGGGATCCTGCGATTCAGAGGCCGAGTGTGCATCCCCGACGACGCAGAGCTGAGGCGGAAGATTCTGGACGAGGCCCATCGCTCGAGGTACACAGTGCACCCTGGTGGCACGAAGATGTACAGGGGCCTTCGTCGCGGCTACTGGTGGCGCGGGATGAAGACGGATATCGCCCGTTTCGTTGCCCAGTGCCTAGTATGCCAGCAGGTGAAGTCGGAGCATCAGCGCCCTGCGGGGAAGCTGCAGTCCATTGAGATCCCTCAGTGGAAGTGGGAGCAGATCACCATGGACTTCGTCTCGGGTTTGCCGAGGTCACGTTCGGGTCGCGATGCCATCTGGGTGATCGTCGACCGGCTGACGAAGTCTGCTCATTTCCTCCCCATCCGACTCACCGATTCTCTGGACACCTTGGCGCAGTTATTCGTCTCCGAGATTGTCCGTCTCCATGGCACTCCAGTCAGCATCATTTCTGATCGAGACGCGCGTTTCACTTCGAGGTTCTGGCGTAGCCTCCAGCACGCCCTTGGTACGAACCTCCATTTCAGTACAGCGTTTCATCCGCAGACGGACGGCCAGTCGGAGAGGACGATCCAGACCCTTGAGGACATGCTGCGGGCCTGTGTACTCGATTTTGGGGGCAGTTGGGAGAGGCACCTTCCGTTGGTGGAGTTTGCCTACAACAACAGCTACCACTCGAGCATCCGGATGGCTCCCTACGAGGCACTTTATGGCCGCAGCTGCAGGTCCCCCTGTGTTGGGATGAGGTCGGAGAGCGCCAGTTAGAGGGACCAGAGATCGTTCACCAGACCTCCGAGATGGTGAAGACGATTCGCGAGCGTATCCGAGTCGCTCAGAGTCGTCAGAAGTGCTACGCCGACTGTCGTCGCCGTGAGCTCACCTTCGAGGTTGGTGATCATGTGTTCTTGAAGGTGTCCCCGATGAAGGGCATCTTCCGATTCGGTGTGCGGGGCAAGCTGAGTCCGCGTTTCATTGGGCCGTTCCTCATCCTCAAGCGAGTTGGGGAGGTGGCCTATCGCATAGCTCTGCCCCCATAGTTGGCTCAGGCCCATGACGTCTTCCATGTCTCGCAGCTGAGGCGATACGTCCACGATCCTGCTCACATCATCCCGTTCGAGCCGCTCGTCTTCGAGCCGGACTTGTCTTTCGTGGAGCAACCGATTGAGATCCTGGACCGCCGCGAGAAGAGGCTCCGCACCAAGACCGTCCAGCTGGTCAAGGTGCGATGGCAGCACCATTCCGGTGCCGAGGCCACCTGGGAGCTCGAGGACGCCATGCGTGACGCGTATCCGCATCTTTTCCCTTCTTAGATGTTCTTGTATTTATTTTGAGGACAAAATTTCCTAAGGGGGGGAGAATGTTATATATGTGTCACTTTTTGGCCTGTTGGTAACCATTGGAGCATTTTGGCAGTTTTTGAGTTTTTTTCGTTTTTCGATCGGAACCGCTAAAATTTTTTACTGTTAGCTATCGTCCTGAGCTAGAGGACTCCGATTAAAAATCTAACTGCATATTATGTGTCCTGGTGCCATTTTAAGCCACTCATGAAAATTTCATCGAATTCCGGCAATGTTTCTGAAATTTCGCAGTTCCGGGGCGTATCCGGGTTTTTAAGTGACTTGCTATATAAGTGAGATCTAAAATTAGATTTGGCACTATTCATCATCCCTACCAATTGATTTCTCTCTCTCCCCTCTCTCCTTTTCTTCCATTTGAGCCCCTTAGAGCCCTCAAACCCAAAAACCTAAAGCATAAGAAGTGTAGATCGGGTTCCGATCTACACCCCGGTGCTTTCAAATCCCGATTCCGGCCAACCTAGCCCTTCCGTCCGCCCTCTCTTCTCCTCAGATCCGAGCCAAATCGGAGGTGGGAGTTGGTCATGGTGGTGGAGACCGTTGGAGAAGAGATTCGGTGCGCGGAGAGCACCCGGACGCCTCTTCCTCCCCCTTGGTAAGCTCCTTTTCCTCTTCTTTTCGGCTTAGATGTATGCTAGGAAGGGGGTTTTGTGTTTGGGTGGTGGTTGGCGGCCGTGGGAGGCTGTCGGAGGTGGTTGGGGGAGGTCGGAGGCCGATGGATGGGTGGTAGAGGTGCTCGGCAGGTTGGGGGTCTGTTCCGAGCAGGGTGGCAGCGGGCGCAGCAGGCAGGCATCAGGTAGCCGGGCGCGCGAGCGCGTGCGCGCGGGCGTGCGCTCGGGTGATGCAGGGGGCGTGCTGGGCGCGCTGGATGGATTGGCAGTGCTGGCATGTGGGCTGGTGGTCTCGGGCAGCACAGGCAGTGAGCAGACGCAGCAGGGCGGGTGTGCTGGGGGTGCTGGTCGAGTGGGCATGCGTGCAGGGCGTCGTGCAGGGTGCGCGCGGGGCGCGGCGAGGCAGCGGTGGTGCGCGCGGGGCGCAGCGAGGCAGCGGTGGCGCGCGCGGGGTGCGCGCGGGGCGTGCGGGGTGCTCGTGGGCCAGCGCACGGCGTGCGGGGTGTGCGCGGGCGGCTGCGCTGGGGCGCAGAGGGTGCGCGGTGCACCCGGGAGGCTCGGCGGCATGTCCAGGCGGCGGGCAGGGGCTTGGCGGTGCGCTGGGTGCGCGGGCTGAGGCGCGGCGGTGCACCCGGGCGGTCGGGTGGCCGTGCGGGTGGCTGCCGGGGGTGCGGATGGTTGCCGGAGTGCTCGGGTTGGCGTGCGTGCGGGTCGTATGCACGTTTGCCCGAGTGTTGGGTGTTTGATTTTGGGATTTTGGGTATTTATTTGTGTATTTTGTGTATTTTGGGGTATTTTGTGGATTTTTACTCACCAGTTGATACCCTGTCTTACAGATCTCGACGGACGGTCGCGCGTCGACCCGACTTCCGGTGAGTGGGACAACCCAACCCAGTTTGGGAGGCGCTACATGCACTTGGGAGTGTACCGTCCTCCCCTGGGGCACACAGTTAGTATTAACTGTTTTTATTATAATACATGTAAGCATGATGTGTGTGTAGAATGCATGCCACCCTAGACTTGTATGTTAGGGACTTGCACCCTTAGGATATGTGCATGAGCCGTGCATCCTGTCACCTCGTTATCATGCTAGGAAAGCCCTGACCTATGCATGCGTCCTATTAGTTTGATTTATTTATTTAAATGCAAGCTTGTAATATTGTTAGCATGCTTTGGGGAATATAAGGGGGCCTTGCGAGGTTAACATTGAGACCCGGGTTAGGGTACTCCGTGTTCCTCGTTTGGTTGTCGGGATGTCCTAGATCGGGACCTCAGGTTACCCTCCCAAGGTCTCTTTTCCCCATTTATGTCTTATTTATTTCCCCGCATCTTGGTTATGCGAGCTGGTGGAATTCTGAATGAATTCAAGACATTAGAGTTGTAGAGATGTGCTGTCAGCGGATCCGAGTGGATCATATGCGATGGATAGGCTGTTATGTTCCCTTCGTTGGATCCGTGTAGAGACTACCTCAGCGTTAGAAAGGTTGTCCCGTGCAGGGGCTCCCATCAGTAGGCACCTCCTGATTTGGTAGAAGGACTGTGCTGAATGTGGGAGTGGCCAAACGACCTACGGAGTGGGGAGAGACTATCGGTGGACCAAGGGTGACCAACAGCCTAGTCAGTCCCAAGAGCCTATGTCACCTATTGAGGGGTGAGGGTGAGGGTATGGTGGGCCAGCGATGCGATGACCCACAGGATTGTGTATGGATGATTATCAGCCCATTAAGTCCCAATACCCTTTGTCACCTATTGAGGGGTGAGGGTGAGGGTGAGGGTGTGGTGGTTCGGCGATGTAGCGAACCACCAGACTTGTGATTGATTATGCCACTTTGAGGCTTTTTGCTATAAATTGTGGTTAATATAAACTGTATGCATGGGTTGTGCTATTCACTGAGTGTGTGGCTCACCCCTCGCATAAAATCTTTTTCAGTGATCACTGAGGAGGACTTGAAGGAGGAGCTTCCCGAGCGACTACACCAGTAGCGGAGTAGCGCCACGTCCCTCGAGTTTTGAGGCCATCAGCATCCTTCACTTTGTTGTATGTATATATTTCTGTGCTTGGGCACCTAGTTTGGATTATGTATGGATTGTATTTGTGTGTATATGGACATGTTGGCTCTCACAGGACATATGATTATGTATCGAGTCTGTAGTATGTTTTGATTACAGATTCAGCCTTTTTAGCTTCCGCATTCGGTGTATATATTATGTCAGCCCTGCTTTTATCTGTGTTGTCATTTTAGCTGTTGTGTGAGTATGTTATTGAACTCCTGTTTACTGATATCATATATACACTTGCCGCGTCCCGGGGACGGCCGCCCTGGGGCGTGACAGTAACATGTAGTGCTTCTGTAATGATTTTTTTAGTTGTCACTGCAGAACTATATGTTATTGTTTTCATTACAAAACTTGTGAAGTGCATTCACTCAAAATTACATTGTAAACTGCATTCATTACAGAATTGTGGAATCAAATTTAGGATGTAAACAGAGATACATAAGTCAACATTACCAAGTAATTTTTTTTTTTTTTGCTTGGTAATATAATTTCTATTGCTTTGTCAAACTTACAAATGTACATTGTGAAATTTGAAGAAGGAAATAAATGGGATACTAAACTAGTACCCATTTACAAAAAGAATTAGTGAGAGCTTGGCTGACTGATTACAAAACAGAGGGCCAAAAAAACAGAGATAGGTGTGCAGATCAGCCCACTCGGATCTGGACTCTTACCAGCTTATCCTCTTGAATAAGATTCTCAAGTTCTTTCCAAAAAGAACCAACTATATAATAAAAAAGACAACCTGAACAGCAACACCCTAACACCATAAAAAATGTGACCAGCACCATAACACCACAACCTATTCAATACAAACATAATCATATGCATCAGCAGAAACATAAGAATGGAATAAAAAGGAAAACATTACAAATGTACATGCATATTTACCTCAAATCAATCAATATTGAAGCCGGAGGTTTCATTATATGGTACATAATTATTCTGTGAGATCCTGAAATGATGAAAACAGTGTATATTAGTATTTATCATTAGTTTTTATTGAAATGATCAAAACAGTGTATATTAGTATTTATCATTAGTTTTTATTGAAATGCTCAAAACAATGTATCATTAGTATTTATCATGCAAAAGAAATTACATAACTAAACTTACATTTCTTTAAGTTTGGGACATGTACGCGCATTTTGTTTATCCTTTTTGCCACATATACATTTGAAATAAAAAAAAAAACAGATCTAGAATGCCATCCTACATGTAATAAATTCAGGCAATCCTCATTAAATCTAAATAATTCATGGCAATCATCTTCAGTTCTAAACCATCCAAAACAGAGAATCACTGTAAAAAAAACACATGCAATTTTTTTAAGCTAGAAATGTGAGGGTAAGGCAAAATGCAGATTCAAATATATTTGCCTCACATGATATATATAAAATTTTGTTTTTTTTGTCTATCTTTGAGGGTGTTATTTGACTCACGAGATATTTGATTTTTTATGAATAATGCATTTGGCATTACAAAAAAAAAAAAAAAAAAAAAAAAAAAAAAAAAAAAAAAAAACAACAGATTTGTAACATAAAGAACCTTCATTTGTAACACAGAGAACCCTAACCCTAATTTGTAACGCAATGAACCATAATTTATAAAATAAAATACAAAACATACCTTGATAGAGTAGTTCAGATTTGATTTAGGGAGGGGGAGGAAATACTTAAATTTTTAGGAGTAAAAACAAAGAAGAATCAAAGGGAGAAGAAGTTAAAGAAAAAAAAAATTCAAAAAGGGGCTCCGGCTGTGAATGAAAAAAACAAAGTTTAAGAGGAAGTGAAAGAGGAGAGAGAGGGGAAAGACTTTGGGTGGGTGAGGGAACCGGTTGTTCCGGTTTGTCTTTTTCTTTTCTTTTTTATTTTTTCTACACCATGCTCAGCCTTCCGATCGCGAGATCAGTAATCGAACAGCTAATATTTGAATCCGCACGATAGGGTGCATGGCCACACAGCTGCACCCATCGTTTCTATATATATATATATACATATGAATTGATTGAACATTTGTGACACATTCCAACATTGGTTTGTCTTGTAAATGAAGCTCCTACACATCTGTGTTCTTCATTTGCGATACAATATTATTTTTACCACCATGTTTCACATTAAATAATGATGAACAATACTTGTTACACAACAATATCTCAGTCATTTCACCGATCCTTTTCGTAGGATAGTAGAGGTATCTCCTATTTAAAAATGAGACTTGAATTCGAGTCTTCTCCGCCTCAGCAGGGGAAGCTTTGACAAAAAAAAAAAAAAAGCAGTCATTTCCCAACATCAATACGAAAAACAATGATATGGAATTTTGTCGTTCAGCAAAATTAACACCACCCGTGCAGTCATTACTAACAAGTTATTATATAAAAGGGAAAAATCCATACAACCCCCTGAAATCTGACTAAAATCCATATAACCCCCTGACTTTTCTTAAAATTCATATAACCCCCTAAAAACACTTACTAAATCCAAATAACCCCCTGAATAAAATTTTCATTAATAGATGATGAATATTTTACGAATTTTTCGTTTGGTTAACCCTGACTGAAAACACAATATACTAAAAAACCACTACAATGTGTTAAAAATGCGAAAAATCCTATAAAAATGATGATTTTACTCTCTCTTGATATATTATAAAACCTTATCCAGAGGAACAAAATTGTAATTTATATAATATTTTTCGCATTTTTAACACATTATAAGGTTTTTTTTAGGTATAGTGTGTTTTCTATCAGGGTTAATCAAGCATAATATTCACAAATATTCATCATCTGTAAACGTAAATTTTATTCAGGCGGTTATTTGGATTTACTAGATATTTTCAAGGGGTTATATAGATTTTAAGAAAAGTCAGGGGGTTATATGGATTTCAGTCAATTTACAAGGGGTTATATGGATATTTCCCTATATAAAAATGCATAGCAACACATATTATTGTCATTCCAACTTAAGAGAAAATGTAAAAGAGCACCATGTAGTACATTTTAAAATATGTAAAAACATACATAACACTTGAACAACAACATGGGCTATTGAGGATATAGCACATGAAATCTGAAGTTCAAATCATTCATACAAGTCCAGTGCACTCCCTTCATCAACACCTTCGCCATTTTATAAGGATGATTTGGCTAAAATAGACTTCCACCACCTCCTCAAAGATAATATTGCCTTCCAAGGCATGGGGAGACAAACAAGCTTGCCAGCGGGTAGAAAAATGGGGCCTCACTATCTCAATTATCTAATTATTCTTTGAATAAGTCTTAATGGACTCTTATTAGAGTTAAAAAAAATCAACGTTGGGTGTGTTTTTCCAAGCAAACAGAGAAAATTTTATATCCATTTTTTTGTGATCATAGAAGAAGATAATTAATTTTCCCCACTTAAAATTCAATTAAATCACATAAACCAGAATTTTTTTAACAAAACAAGCTCCATAACCCAAAACCCATTGCAGGACACCACAGTAGTGAAACATGAAACTCATCTACTACTCATAAGAAAATTGAGTTTTCTTACAGGGACATGAGAGTCTTTGGCATTCCTTTTGGCATCGATGGCACAGAAGACAGTGTAGACAAGGACAACCAAGGCGTGGGGAGGCAACCAAGCTCGCTAGGGTGGAGAAATGATGTCCCACTACCTCAATTGCCTAATTATTCTTTGAATAAGTCTTCATGGCTCTTTGAGTTCAACAGAAAATGGACGTTGGGTGTGTTTTTCCAAGCGAACAAAGCAAAATTTCTATCCATTTTTTGTGACCGTAGAAGAAGATAATCTTCTTGTATCAGTCTAACTCAATATCAACATGGATGCAGTGCATAATAATGAACAAAATCGCAAAAATTATTGGGCACAAGTATTAGAGTTTTTTTGTCAATAAAAAAAAATCCAACTTCAATCGGAATTCAAATTATTTAATGCATCAATGGTTAACGATTCAACTCGTCACAAAATATATTTTATGGGTATTTTGCTTAAATTGAATCAAAGCGTCAAAGTGGGGTGAATGAAGAAAATAAGATACTTTTGTCATTTTATTTTAACAATTTTAGTTTTTGACATTTTACCTATTTTTTAGTTGATTTATTTTTCTATATTTTTATAGAAGTCAAGATGAACTTTTGTATGAAGAGTTACATATATTTTCATTCTAATATGAACATTGTTGAAATGGATTGAAGTATCAACCAAAGTGGATGGATGATTTTCAAAAGAATTTTTTTTTCAATAAGTACGAAAAAAAAAACTTCTCATGTCGACTCCTCCCCATCTACTTGATAGTCAACTACAAATATTGGAGAAAATGATACTTGACATGATGGCTTTAGAGACATAGAAAGATCACTCAGCAGAAACGCTAAAAATGAAAAGTTAAGTAAGAGCAAAAGCAAAGTATATATGGATGATCCTAGTGGTTCATTTTTTATAATGTTGTTGCAAGAAATAAGATATAGAAAAGAAAAAGATGAACGATCAAAAAATTAGAAATGTATGAATCGACATATAAGAAAGCAAGGCCGGCCCTCAAAATTGATCTTTTTAATTGGGCCCTAAGCGAATTTTTAAACTGGGGCCCCATGCATATTAAAAAGAAATACAACTTGTTTAATCTTATACATCATTTTATTTTAAGCTATAATAATATTACAAATAGATACACAATATTTTTTAACAATTTAAAAGCTTAAAAGCCACAAAATTTTTTTAATGGAATGAAAAAGTTATAAAATTATAAAAATACTTAAAAGGGTTTGAGAATTATTTATTTTAAGGAATTTTTAGTTTTAAGTCCTATAAAGTATGATATTTAGGAATCGATCTCTGCATTCTGAACATTTCATTTTAACTCCCCACATTCTATGACATTGTTGGTTATCAACCCCCATTTCAAAGGTCCGTTAGCATATTCGACGAATATTTGATTTAACAAATGGATTTGATTTTTTATTTTGATTTTTTTTTAAATTCCAACACTACCCTCATGTGAGTTGCACGAGACCCCTCCCAACGGTCACCTTCTCGCCCATTTAAGAGTGTCACCTCTCTTTTCCCCCCTCCCAACGGTCACTTCTTCTTCTGCTTCTCACTTCAGTCCTTCTACCGCACTCAATCTTCCTCTTCTCCTTCTCTACTTCAGCCCATCTTCTTCTGTCGCACTCATTCTTTCTCTTCTCCCTCTCGAAATTAGTCTTTCTTCCTCTTATCCCTACCTGCTCCAATTTTTGAAATTCCCTAAAGAACGACAACACCGACCTTAACGAGTCTCTTTGAAGTGTATTCAGTTGAACAATGTCTGATTTTGTAAGTATTTAGTGACTTTTGACTTATACACAAAGTGTTTGATGAAATGTCTAAACCAGACTATTTTTACATTTTTAGGTGTCAAGTAGCAATTTTGGTGTCACTTCAACCTCAATCCGAGAGTGTGGGTGCAAAAAGAGATGTCAAATTTATGTTTCCAAACATGAGCAATCAAAAGGTCGTCGTTTTTTTAGATGCCCGGCATGGAAGGAGAAAGAGGACTACGGTTTTTTTGAGTGGGTGGACGATACGAATCATACCACCCTTGATTTGAAGTATTAGATGTTTGAAGTTGAAGAGAGGTTGAACCAAAAAATTGATCTCCTGACTATAAAATTGTTGAAGAGAATGAAGTGGATAAATGTTGTAATTGTTGCTCTGCTTATCATGAATCTTGTTGTGTTATGTATGAAATGATCATTTCTTTAAGTTTATGAATTAATGTTATGTGGTGTGTATTGTTCACATGTTCTTATGTGGTCTTTAAAGCAAAAAAAAATATCTCATTCTCATAAGATGTGTTAGCAGCAAGTTTTCCATACAAATGCTTATATGTGAATAGCATACACCATCAAAACTGTCCAGACCACCCTTTTTCACAAATTTCAAAACTCTATCACAGTGTGTGAGCAACAGATTTCCATTGCTTAAAACCTGCTTATATGTGAGCAACCTTTTGTTTGAAACCTAAACAGCAAAGTGATTTTCAATAATAACTCAAACTTCAAATATCTATCACACTATTTAAACCAAAAACCATTGTAAACAACATCTTACATATCCAAACATATCTGTCAAACTGTTTAAACCTTAAACCTTTGTCTAAACACAAGCAAAATGTTACAAACTTCACACCATTGCCTAAACAGAAGCAAAATGTTACAACAATGGCATCACTGTTTAAACATAAACAAAAAATTACAACTTGCACATCTTTGTTTAAACACAGGCAAAAAGTTTCAACCTTTACACACTAGTCATTATCAAAATGTTTTCATTTTGGTTCCTTCACTGACATCCTAAATCCAAACCAAATTGCATGGAGCAACTCCCTAAAATGTTGGCTGACACCTGGCTTGAAACATGAGCATGTGATTGGGTATCAACCACCACATCTGAATGGCCATTAGCTCCAGCTTTCTGTTCTTTGTCCTGCATTGAGGAAAACACAATGTATAAGCATGCCCTCATGTTGCATTGAGTTGTTGAAATCATAAATCTGTGTTGTAATTTATACCTGTGCTTGGCAACTTGTTTTTTGGGTGGTCTAGGCATTGCCTGTGATCCTTGAGCTTCTATGCATTTGAGAGGTTCTTTACTACTTGACCTGTGATGACCTCAATTGCCACACCTTCCACACTTGTACATTCTCTGTCTTCTTGAATTCATTAGGATCTCTGATCCTTTTCTTCTTTGGCCTGCCCCTTGGCCTACGTGATTCTGGTGGGAGGACAATGTATGGCAGGTGCACGTGCTCCCAAAGAGCTTATCAACTAGAGGGTTCACCCGCATCTCATATGTTGCCCGATATGTATCTGTGAAGTAGCACTAAGAGCACGGCAACCCAGACAACTGCCACCTGTTACAGCTACATGTCATGGCCTCCGAATCAACAACTACCCTATGGGTTGGTAAAGTCACATCTGCCTTGTAATCATCTGCTCTCCTAACAATGAATTCATTTTTCATTTTTCTAACATCTTATATATACTTCAAAGCATTTGGAACAAGTGGATGTTTCCATCTTATCCCACACCTATGCTTACTATCTAACTTCACCATGATCTTCTGTCTGATCATATCAATTAGCTCCACTATTGGTAACTGTCTAGGCTCCCCTATGAATGCATTGAATGATTCAGACAGATTGTTGGTGATGTAATGACACTTTCCAGTTATCCCAAACTGGTGTCTAGACCACACTGCATCAACGTCTGTTAGGCACCTGGCAGCTCCTTCATCAACACCCTTGATTCTCTCCACAACAATCTCAAATCCAAGTCTTGTGAATGACCTGGCTACTTCCCAGCTAGCTATCTTAAAAAATTCCCCAAGCCATTTCTTACATAAATTTTTATATATATGTTGCATGCACATTCTATTTTCATATTTGGGATAAACAATGGAAATTGAACCCTCAATACATATGTCCATATCAGATAGAAAGATCAAACCTTCTCTCTCTCCAATGGTTTCTTTCAGACACTCAAAAAACCAAGTCCATGTTTCAGCACTTTCTCCTTCACACACTACATAAGCTATAGGAAAAATGCCATGGTTTCCATCAATTGAAGTGACAGCCAACAGAACACCTTTGTACTTTCCCTTCAAGTGACAATCATCAACACTAATAATTGGCCTGTAGCCCACAAAAAACCCACTGCTACATGCAACAAAACAGACAAAAAACCTGAAAAAAACAAAGACAATGAACAAATGTTACAATAAACAAAGAAAAAACAGATACAAGAAAAATCCGAAAAATAAAAAAACCCACTATCAACATATTTCTCACCTTTGAAAGCTATGGTTTGGTGAGATCTTATAATGCACTACAGACCGAGGATTTTGCTTCAACAACTCATTGTGTAAGTCTAGAATCTGCTTGTATGAATCCTCCATCTTCCCATGGATCTTCTCATAAGCTATCTCCCTTGCAGTCCACACCCTATGATAAGGGACTTTGATATTGTACTGCTTTTGAAGATCCTTCTGAAAATCAACAATTGACTTCTTGGCATTGCTCTTTACAGTGTCCAATATCTTGTCACAGATCCAAGCTTGAGAAGCCATCTTGCTGTTCACCTTCTTCATATTACAGCAGGTGTGTTCATCATTCATTGTTTTTACTTGGAATGTCACACCATCTTGAAGACAAGATGCATGCACCCTCTAGGGACATTCATACATGGGACACCTAACAGTCACCCTCAACTGATCATTCTTCATGAATAAAAACTCTGATTGTTTGGATATAACATGTATTCTCAAACATAATATGTACTCGTTAACATCCTTAAAAGTTGCCCCCACAACAATTTCTGGAGCATCTCTGTCTACCTTTATATGGTTAACCTCATAATCTAGTACACCCTCAAACATAGACTAATCTGAACCAGGTGGGACACTGTGGTAACTGTTAGATGTCTTCACTTGGTCTGAATCCTCAAAGGAAGAGGAAGTCTCTGCACCATCAATTTCATGTAGGCATGTTAATGGGTCAGGTCCAGACCTGGACCCTACTCGAGCTGGGCCCAATTATACGTGTAATTTACCCGACCCAATTTGGACCCGACCCGATGGATCCGAACATATAAACTGGTCTGGTTTGGGTCCACCCCGCCCTGACCTATTGGACCCGAGACCGATTGTTTTATTTGTCACGCCCCGGGCGTCCCCGGTACGCGGCAAGTGTATATAAAATATCAGAATCTACACAGGAGGTCAATAATATATCATACACAAGCAACCAGAATGACACACAGACAACAAAAGCAGGGCTGACATGATATATACACCAAATGCGGATAACTAAAGACTGAATCTGTAATCAAAACACACTACAGACTCCATACATAATCACATGTCCTGTGAGAGCCAATATACATACAAAGACATCCAAATACAACCAAACGCGTGCCCAAGCACGAAAAATAATACATACTGGCACAAGGGATGCTGATAGCCTCTGATACTCGCGGGACGTGGCGCTACTCCGCTACTGATGAAATCCCTCGGGGAGCTCCTCCTCCAGATCCGACTCAGATGACACTGAAGAAAAATATTATGCGAGGGGTGAGCCACACGCTCAGTGAACGGCACAACCCATGCATCACAGACAATATTGACCACAACCAGATAATTCTTAACATCCACAACCACATTACCATAACCACAAATAACAACAATTCCTCAAACTAGTGGGTCGCTAACCCCAACCACTACACCCTCACCCTCACCCTCAATGGGTGACCAAGGATATTGGGACAAATCAACACAAAACCAGCGGGTCGCTTCCGCCAACCCGCTACACCCTCACCCTCACCCCTCAAGGGGTGACCAAGGATATTGGGACTAACTACACCAATCCAGCAGGTCGCTATCGCCAACCTACTACACCCTCACCGTCACCCCTCAACAGGAGTGACATAGGATATTGGGACTGACAATCATCCATAGACAAATCCAGCGGGTTGCTCATCGCCAACCCACTACACCCTCACCCTCACCCTACAACGGGTGACATAGGCTCTTGGGACTGACTAGGCTGTTGGTCACCCTTGCTCCACCGATAGTCTCTCCCCACTCCGTAGGTCGTTTGGCCACTCCCACGTTCAGCACAGTCCTTCTACCAAATCAGGAGGCGCCTACTAATGGGAGCCCCTGCACGGGACAACCTGTCTAACGTTGAGGTAGTCTCTACACGGATCCAACGAAGGGAACAGAACAGCCTATCCATCGCATATGATCCACTCGGATCCGCAGACAACACATCATAACAACACTACTGTTCTGAATTCCTCAGAACCCACCAGGGCACATAACTACGATGCGGGGAACATGCATAAGGTTATAACAAGGGTGGAATATCATTGGGGAAAGAAACTGTCAGGCCCCAAGGCGGCCAACCCAGGGACGCGACAAGTGTATGTATCATATCAGAAGCCCACACAGGAGGTCAATAATATATATCATACACAGACAACTAGAATGACACACATGCAACAAAAGGGGCTGACATGATATATACACCAAATGCGGAAGCAAAAGACTGAATCTGTGAATAAACATTCTACAGACTCGATACTCAATCATCTGTCCTGTGAGAGCCAATATACACAAATACAACTGAACATATACAAACACGTGCCAAGCACGGAAATCAAATACATACAGTCAAGAAGGGATGCTGATAACCTCTGGCACTCGCGGAACGTGGCGCTGCTCCGCTACTGAAGAAATCCCTCTGAAAGCTCCAACTGCTGCTCCGGCTCCAGCTCAGGCTCAGTGACCACTGGGGAAAAACATGTGCGAGGGGTGAGCCACACGCTCAGTGAACAGCACAACCCACGCATCACAGACAATATTTACCAATATTCCATTATATTATCCAGCCATCAATACATAACAACATAAACCAGTAGTTCGTATTTCGCCGAACCACCACACCCTCACCCTCACCCATCCATGGGTGACATAGGCTATTGGGACTGATAATCATCTATTCACAAATCCAGTAGGTCGCTCATCGCCAACCCACTACACCCTCACCCTCACCCATCAATGGGTGACATAGGATTTTGGGACTGACTAGGCTGTTGGTCACCCTTGGTCCACCGATAGTCTCTCCCTCCACTCCGTAGGCCGCCTGGTCTACTCCCACATTCAGCACAGTCCGAAACCAAATCAGGAGGTGCCTACTAATGGGAGCCCTCTGTCAGGAAGGCCCTGTCTAACGCTGGGGGTAGCCTCTACCGAATCCAACGCAGGGAACAGAACAGCCTATCCATACGCATATGATCCACTCGGATCCGCCGACTACATATCATTACAACTCAAATGTCATGAATTCCTCTGAATTCAACCAGGTGCATCATCAAGATGCGGGAACATGTACAAAAATCAGTAAGGCTGGAATATCATTGGGGGAAAGAAACTCGGAAGGGCGGCGTGAGTTCCCGTTATAGGATACCCCGACAACCAAACAAGGAACACGGAGTACCCTAACCCGGGTCTCACCGCTGTCCTTGCAAGGCCCCTCCCCTATAATATCTACCAACTATACTAATAATTATACCAATCATACAATCATTACATATAATATTATTGGGACTAGAACCTTGGGAGGGCAGCCCGAGGTCCCGATACAGGACATCCCGACAACCAAACAAGGAACACGGAGTACCCTAACACGGGTCTCAGCGTTGACCTCGCAAGGCTCCTCCCTATAATATTATCCTAAGGCATGCGATCTAACAGATACCAGCATTTAATTTAATAATTAAACTAGTAGGACGCATGCATAGGCCGGGGTTTCCTAGCATGAAAACCAGGGGACATGCTGCATGGCTCATACGCATATCCTATGGGTGCAAGTCCCTAACATAAAAGCCTAGGGTAGCATGCATTCTACATTTTCATCATGCTCACATGCAATACATATTATTACAGGTTAATATAATCCACGGTGCCCCAGGAGAGGTCGGTATACGCCCAAGTGCGTATAACACCTCTCTACAGGGTTGGATTGTCCCACTCACCAGTATCTGGGTCGTCGCGCGACCGCCCGTCGAGATCTGCAAGACAGGGTATTACTTGGTAAGTATAAATCCACAAATATCATTAAATACTCAAATAAATACCCAAAACCCACACCAAACACCTAACACTCGGGCAAACGTGCACGCGACCCGCACGCACGCTAGCCCGAGCACTCCGGCCACTACCCGCACGGCCACCCGACCGCCCGGGTGCACCGCCGCGCCTCAGCCCGCGCACTCCGCGCACCGCCCGGGGCTCCGCGCGTCCACCGAGCCCAGCCGCGGCAGCCCGCACGCGCCCCGCACGCCGTGCGCTGGCCCGCGAGCACCCCGCACGCCCCCGCGCGCGGCGCCTCGCCCCCGCGCACACCATCCCTGCCTTGCCGCGCCCCGCGCACGCCTCCTAGCCCCGCGCGCACCCCGCGCGCACCTCCGCCGCTCCGCCGCGCACGCCTAGCACCTCGCCACCACCTCGCGCACGCCGCACCTCGCGCGCACCTCGCACGCACCTCGCCTGCCCCGCTGCGCCTCGCGCACACCTCGCACGCACCTCCGAGCGCACGCCCGCGCGCGCACGCTCGCGCGCACGCACGCGCGCACGCCCAGCCGGCCCCCTGCGCTCGCTGCCAGCACTGCCAGCCCGTCCCGCGCGCCCAGCACGACCAGCACCTCGCGCCAGACCGCGCACGCCCGCGCGCCGCCGCGCGCACGCGCGCACCCGCACGCGCCCGCGCATCCCCGCACGCGCCCAGCCCGCGCGCTGCCTGGGCCGCTGCCGCTGCTGCCTGCTGCCCGGGACAGCCCAGCCACTGCTCGAGCGCCACCACCGCCCCTCCCACGACCTCCGACCACCTCCGACCACCTCCAACCACCTCGACCACCCTCCGACGACCCCCACTGCCACCGACCACCCCCAACACAAAACCCCCCCCTAGCAATCATCTAGACAAGAAAAAAGAGGGAAAGGAGGCTTACCGAGGGGAGGAAGAGGCGTCCGGTGGATCTCCACGCGCCGAAACCCTTCCCAAAGCCTTCTCACGCCCCGATCTATCACGGCCCTCGATTTGGCTCGAAACAGAGGAGAGAGAGGGGAGGTCGGGGAGGCTAGGATCGTCGGAATCCGGATTTGAAGACACCGGAGCGTAGATCGGGACCCGATCTACACTTCCCGTGCTTTAGGTTTTCGATTTTGAGGGGTCTAGGGGGCTTGAAAGGAAGAAAAACGGAGAGAGGAGAGAGAGAGAGCGTCGGGAAGATGATGAATAGTGATTAGATATTTTTTGATTCCTTTTAAGTAGAGCGCGACTTAAAAACCCGGATACGCCCCGGAACTGCGAAATTTTTGCAAACGATGCCAGAATTCGATGAAATTTTCATGAGAGGTCTAAAATGGCACCAGGACACCAAATATGCAGTTAGATTTCCAATCGGAGTCCTCTAGCTCAGACGATAGCTAACAGTCAAAATTAGCGGTTCCGATCGAAAACCCTAAAAATTTTAAAAACTGCCAGGACGCTCCAACGGTTACCAGCAGGCTAAAAGTGACACAAATATAACATTCTTCCCCCCTTAGGAAATTTTGTCCTCAAAATATGCAAAAACATCTAGGAGGGGAAAAGATGCGTCACACCTGGCATCCCTTGAGCTCCTAAGTGTCCTTAACACCGGAACGGTGCTGCCATCGCACCTCGACCAACTGGACGGTCTTGGTGCAGAGCCTCCTCACGCGGCGGTCCATGATCTCAATCGACTGCTCCACGAATGACTGTCCGGCTCAGAGACGAGCGGCTCGAACGGGATGACGTGAGCAGGATCGCGGACACACCTTTACCCAACTGCGAACCCACCACTCCAAGACGGAGAGGTAAGAATTGGCGCTGAGGTGAGCCTCCGATAAACTCCAGGAAGCTCTCCTCGCAAGAAGGGGACCACTCGAACCGGACATCCTTCCGAGTAAGGCGGTTAAGAGGAACAGCTATCTTCGAGAGTCCCTCGTCAAGCTTCCTACAATAACCCTCCAACTCGGGAAGCTCCGAATCCTTGCGGGGTTCGACGGCCTACGCCAATTCGACATAGCAAACGTCTTACCCGGGTCCACAGATATGCCTTTACCAGAAACCACTCAGCCCAAAAGGCCTTAACCTCTAACCAAACTCGCACTTGATCTCTCATCTATCTGATGTTTCCATGGCATCCCTTACCTGGGAAAAGAAACCTCGGGAGGGCACCATGGAATCCCGATATAGGATACCCCGACAACCAAACAAGGAACACGAAGTACCCTAGCCCGGGTTCCAACGCCGACCTCACAAGGCCCCTTAATCCAGAAAAGAACACTGGAGGAAGACATCATTTAAAAGAATACCACTAACTCCTCCGGATCATCTACCTCTAGATGATCACCCAACGATGTCATTCAACACCCTTTGCAAGACCGGACCCAACATCATTGGGAACGGTCCAACAGAAATTGGGTCACGAGCGACCCGCCTTCGCCTCATCCACACCCTCACTCCCGAAAGGAGACATTTTGGGACTTTGGGAGAGACTTAGACTGCTCTCTACCCCTGGTCCACCGTAGCCTCTCCCCGCTCCGTAGCTCGCCTGGTCCTCTGACCGGGAGCCTGTCTAACGCCGGGGCTGTACTACGCGGATCCAACTAAGGGGAGAGCGATTCCACGCTCGCGACACCATTCAATAATCTCTTACCGGGTAGCCCCTACCTAGCATACTCCCAAATTCAGTACCCCTCCGACTGCATCGGCGGTACCTACTGATGGGAACTCACTGCCAGGACGGCTAAAACCCGGCTTCCTTAACCCAAACAACCGCTCTTGACACTCACTCATCCAGATACCCCACACACTTGCATAATAACCACCAATTACACACACACCTATCCTTATACTAGAGAGCTGGGAATACAAGATGATACCTCGAACCATGACACCCGAAGGCTGCGCCTCCTCGGCCGTAAGCGCTGCAACTCTGCCTTGAACCAACCGCGGCTGAGGAGCAGGGGCACGCCTCGCCGGCTGCACTGGCTGCTACTGGCGCTGAGGCTGCTGCTGCTGCTGGCGCGGAAGCTGCTGCTGCAAGAACGGCGGCTGCTGAGGTGGCACTCGGGGTCGGTCAGCATCTGGGCAATTGTATCTGATATGCCCGATGCGCTGACAATGGAAACAGCGCCGCCTCTCCGGTTGCCAGGACTGGATGGGCACTGCTGCAATGGGCGCCGGATCCCATACTGGCACCGCATCTGCTGGAGGAGAGGCAGCCGCTGACTGCTCGAAGCGGGGCCTCTTCCTCTTGCGCTGCCCCTGGTCCCGACTCCCGGAAGGACCCTGATCTGAAGAAGGGGTCGGAGCCCGCACTTGAATCCCGAGGTCTCTCTCGACGGTCTTCGCCCGAGACACTACGTCGGAGTACCTCGTGAAAGCGTGGGCAGTGACGTGCACCCGGATAGCGCTGCTGAGACCCAGCTCGAATCGCCGGCATCTCGTGACCTCGTCCATCACCAAGGCTGGAGCAAATCTGGACAGACTCGTAAAGCGCGTAGAGTAGTCAGCAACCGACATGGAGCCCTGCGTCAGCTGCTCGAACTCCCGCTCCACTAGCTGTCGCGTCGAGAACGGAAAATACTCGTCCAGAAAATGCCTCCGGAAACCCGCCCAAGAAAGCTGCTCCACTCCCTCTGGAATGTCCACCACTCGGGTAGCCCACCAGTCGGCGGCGTCACCCTTCAGCATAAAGGTGGCCAGGGCGACTCGCTGGCGATCGGTGCAAAGCATGGCCGCGAAAATGGT
Source organism: Acorus gramineus (assembly GCA_030737835.1). NCBI lineage: Eukaryota > Viridiplantae > Streptophyta > Magnoliopsida > Acorales > Acoraceae > Acorus > Acorus gramineus. Next base: position 17,944,489 of record CM060850.1, read on the forward strand.
ATCCACCTCCCTCAACCAACGCTCTGGCGCAAGAGGATCTGCTGACTGCCCATGAAACTCGGGAGGATGGAGCTTTAGAAAGGCGTTGAGGCCGCTCTGCTGCACTCGCGCTGCCGCCTCTAGCTCCTCCTCCCTCTGCAGGGGATCCTCAACTCTCACTGCCGGAACTGCCACAGGAACTGGGGGTACATCGGGTACCACAGGCGGATCTACCACCAAGGGGACCGGCGGAACTGCCTCGCGGGTCACCCTCAGCTCCTGAATCTCCCTAGCCTGCTCTGCCAACATCCGCGTCTGTGTCTCCACCAAATCAGCCAACCGAGCGAAAGCACGCTCCCAAGCAGGAGGCTCCTGCGTCAAGGGCTCTCCGGTAGCATCCTCGTCTCTGGTAGGTCCGGAAACCTCCAAAGACCGAGAGGGACCTCGTCCGCGCCGTCCTCTGCGAGGAGGCATATCAGCACCCTAAGAAAACCAGACACTAGGATCAGAATACTCATATCAAAATCCTAGGACTCATCTCTACGAAAGGAGACATTGGCTCTGACAGGACCAGGCTCTGATACCAACTTTTGTCACGCCCCAGGGCGGCCAACCCAGGGACGCGGCAAGTGTATATATCATATCAGAAGCCTACACAGGAGGTCAATAATATATATCATACACAGACAACTAGAATGACACACATGCAACAAAAGGGGCTGACATGATATATACACCAAATGCGGAAGCAAAAGACTGAATCTGTGAATAAACATTCTACAGACTCGATACTCAATCATCTGTCCTGTGAGAGCCAATATACACAAATACAACTGAACATATACAACACGTGCCAAGCACGGAAATCAAATACATACAGTCAAGAAGGGATGCTGATAACCTCTGGCACTCGCGGAACGTGGCGCTGCTCCGCTACTGAAGAAATCCCTCGGAAAGCTCCAACTGCTGCTCCGGCTCCAGCTCAGGCTCAGTGACCACTGGGGAAAAACATGTGCGAGGGGTGAGCCACACGCTCAGTGAACAGCACAACCCACGCATCACAGACAATATTTACCAATATTCCATTATTTTATCCAGCCATCAATACATAACAACATAAACCAGTGGTTCGTACTTCGCCGAACCACCACACCCTCACCCTCACCCATCCATGGGTGACATAGGCTATTGGGACTGATAATCATCTATTCACAAATCCAGTAGGTCGCTCATCGCCAACCCACTACACCCTCACCCTCACCCATCAATGGGTGACATAGGATTTTGGGACTGACTAGGCTGTTGGTCACCCTTGGTCCACCGATAGTCTCTCCCTCCACTCCGTAGGCCGCCTGGTCTACTCCCACATTCAGCACAGTCCGAAACCAAATCAGGAGGTGCCTACTAATGGGAGCCCTCTGTCAGGAAGGCCCTGTCTAACGCTGGGGGTAGCCTCTACCGAATCCAACGCAGGGAACAGAACAGCCTATCCATACGCATATGATCCACTCGGATCCGCCAACTACATATCATTACAACTCAAATGTCATGAATTCCTCTGAATTCAACCAGGTGCATCATCAAGATGCGGGAACATGTACAAAAATCAGTAAGGCTGGAATATCATTGGGGGAAAGAAACTCGGAAGGGCGGCGTGAGTTCCCGTTATAGGATACCCGACAACCAAACAAGGAACACGGAGTACCCTAACCCGGGTCTCACCGCTGTCCTTGCAAGGCCCCTCCCCTATAATATCTACCAACTATACTAATAATTATACCAATCATACAATCATTACATATAATATTATTGGGACTAGAACCTTGGGAGGGCAGCCCGAGGTCCCGATACAGGACATCCCGACAACCAAACAAGGAACACGGAGTACCCTAACACGGGTCTCAGCGTTGACCTCGCAAGGCTCCTCCCTATAATATTATCCTAAGGCATGCGATCTAACAGATACCAGCATTTAATTTAATAATTAAACTAGTAGGACGCATGCATAGGCCGGGGTTTCCTAGCATGAAAACCAGGGGACATGCTGCATGGCTCATACGCATATCCTATGGGTGCAAGTCCCTAACATAAAAGCCTAGGGTAGCATGCATTCTACATTTTCATCATGCTCACATGCAATACATATTATTACAGGTTAATATAATCCACGGTGCCCCAGGAGAGGTTGGTATACGCCCAAGTGCGTATAACACCTCTCTACTGAGTTGGATTGTCCCACTCACCAGTATCTGGGTCGTCGCGCGACCGCCCGTCGAGATCTGCAAGACAGGGTATTACTTGGTAAGTATAAATCCACAATCATTAAATACTCAAATAAATACCCAAAACCCACAACAAACACCTAACACTCGGGCAAACGTGCACGCGACCCGCACGCACGCTAGCCCGAGCACTCCGGCAACCACCCGCACGGCCACCCGACCGCCGGGGCACCGCCGCGCCTCAGCCCGCGCACTCCGCGCACCGCCCGGGGCTCCGCGCGTCCACCGAGCCCAGCCGCGGCAGCCCGCACGCGCCCCGCACGCCGTGCGCTGGCCCGCGAGCACCCCGCACGCCCCCGCGCGCGGCGCCTCGCCCCCGCGCACACCATCCCTGCCTTGCCGCGCCCCGCGCACGCCTCGCGCACGCCTCCTCGCCCCGCGCGCACCCCGCGCGCACCTCCGCCGCTCCGCCGCGCACGCCTAGCACCTCGCACCACCTCGCGCACGCCTAGCACCTCGCGCGCACCTCGCACGCACCTCGCCTGCCCCGCTGCGCCTCGCGCGCACCTCGCACGCACCTCGCCTCCCCGCTGCGCCTCGCGCACACCTCGCACGCACCTCCGAGCGCACGCCCAGCCGGCCCCCCTGCGCTCGCTGCCAGCACTGCCAGCCCGTCCCGCGCGCCCAGCACGACCAGCACCTCGCGCCAGACCGCGCACGCCCGCGCGCCCGCCGCGCGCACGCACGCCCGCGCGCGCACGCGCCCAGCCCGCGCGCTGCCTGGGCCGCTGCCGCTGCTGCCTGCTGCCCAGGACAGCCCAGCCACTGCTCGAGCGCCACCACCGCCCCTCCCACGACCTCCGACCACCTCCGACCACCTCCAACCACCTTCGACCACCCTCCGACGACCCCCACTGCCACCGACCACCTCCCAACCACAAAACCCCCCCTAGCAATCATCTAGACAAGAAAAAAGAGGGAAAGGAGGCTTACCGAGGGGAGGAAGAGGCGTCCGGTGGATCTCCACGCGCCGAAACCCTTCCCAAAGCCTTCTCACGCCCCGATCTATCACGGCCCTCGATTTGGCTCGAAACAGAGGAGAGAGAGGGGAGGTCGGGGAGGCTAGGATCGTCGGAATTCGGATTTGAAGACACCGGAGCGTAGATCGGGACCCGATCTACACTTCCCGTGCTTTAGGTTTTTGGTTTTGGGGTGTAGGGGGCTCAAACGGAAGAAAAACGGAGGAGAGGAGAGAGAGAGAGCAGGTCAGGAAGATGATGAATAGTGTTTAGATATTTTTGATTCCTTTTAAGTAGAGCGCGACTTAAAACCCGGATACACCCCGGAACTGCGAAATTTTTGCAAACGATGCCAGAATTCGATGAAATTTTCATGAGAGGCTTAAAATGGCACCAGGACACATAATATGCAGTTAGATTTTCAATCGGAGTCCTCTAACTCAGACGATAGCTAACAGTCCAAAAATTAGCGGTTCCGATCGAAAACCCTAAAAATTTAAAAAAACTGCCAGGACGCTCCAACGGTTACCAGCAGGCTAAAAGTGACACAAATATAACAGAAACTCGGGAGGGCAGCGTGAGTTCCCGTTATAGGACACCCCGACAACCAAACAAGGAACACGGTGTACCCTAACCCGGGTCTCACCGCTGTCCTCGCAAGGCCCCTCCCCTATAATATTCACTATAACATGCAATTTAACAAATACTAGCATTTAATTTAATAAATAAACTAGTAGGGCACATGCATCGGTCGGGCTTCCTAGCATGGAAACAGGGGACATGCTGCATGGCTCATACACATATCCTAAGGGTGCAAGTCCCTAACATGCAAAGTCTAGGGTAACATGCATTCTACAATTAAATCATGCTCGCATGATATACATATTACACATGCCAATATCTATCCATGGTGCCCCAGGAGAGGTCGGTATACGCCCAAGTGCGTATAACACCTCTCTACTGGGTTGGATTGTCCCACTCACCGAAATCCGGGTCGTCTCGCGACCGTCCGTCAAGATCTGCAAGACAGGACATTATACGGTGAGTAAAATCCACAATTACCCCAAAATACCCAAAAATACATTAAACATACTCTAAAAATACCCCATACTCGAGCAAACGTACATACGGCACGTACGCACGTTAGCCCGAGCACTCCGGCTCACTCCCGCACCACCGGAAACCACCCGCACGGCCACTCGACCCCTCGGGTGTGCCGCCGCGCCTCAGCCCGCGCGCCCAGGCGCCGCCGGGCCCCTGCCCGCCGCCCTGGACCCGCAGCCGAGCCACCCGGTGCACCGCGCCCACTGCGCCCCGCCGCAGCAGCCCGCGCGCACCCCCGCGCTCCCCGCGCACACCACACGAGCACGCCGCACGCCCCGCGCGCACCCCGCACGCACCGCCAGCTCCGCCCCGCGCGCACCACCAGCTCCGCCCCGCGCGCACCCCGCGCCCACCGCCAGCTCCGCCCCGCGCGCACTCCGCCCGCACCACCAGCTCCCACACCGCGCGCACGCCTGCCTCTGCCCAGCGCCCCGCGCGCACGCCCCACAGCGGTGCCCAGCGCCCAACGCCCCAGCGCCCAGCGCCCAGCACCCTCGGCCAGCACCCGGTACCCGCGACCCAGCGCCCAGCACCCGGGACCCTCACCCAGCGCCCACGCGCACGCACGCGCAACACGCGCCCAGCGCGCCTGGCAGCATGCGCCCAGCGCGCCTGCCAGCCTGCCCACGCTGCTGCCCGCGTTCCTGCCTGCGCGCGTCGCCGAGTGGCCCGAGCACCGCTCGCCTGCACGCCTGGGGCACTGCCCGCCTGATGCCCGAGCGCCCCTCGCCTGCGCGCCCAGCCTGCTCGCCCGGCCTGCCAGCGCGCACAGCCCAGCTAGCCTACCCGCATGCATCTCCCTGCACCCCCCGAGCGCACGCCCGCGCGCGCACCGGCGCGCACGCGCTCGCGCGCCCAGCAAACTGATGCACCTGCTCCCAGCCTACCCGAGCTAACCCCGCCAGCCTGCCCAGCGCGCACGCCCAGCCCTGCTGGCCTCCAGCGCCAGCCGAGCGCCCGCACGCCCAGCCCTGCTGGCCCCCAGCACCGCCCGAGCGCACGCACGCGCGCACGCCCGCGCGCGCCTGCGCCAGCCACTGTGCCTGCACCACCTTGCGCTGCTGCCCTGCCCGAGACAGCAGCCTGCCAGCCCGAGCTCCTCTTCCACCCACCTCCGACCACCACCACAGCCTCCGACCGCCTCCCACAGCCCTCCGACGGCCACCCACCGCCGCCAACCTCCACCCAACCCCATTTCCACCCTCCTAGCATACATCTAGGCAAGAAAGAGAGGAAAAAGAGGCTTACCAAGGGGAGGAAAGGAATTCCGGTTGCTCTCCGCGCACCGAAACCACTCCCAAAGGGCTTCCAACGCCCGGATCTACCTCCACCACCGAAATGGGCCAAAACAGAGGAGAAGAGAGGGCGGACGGACGGGCAAAACTCGTCGGAATTGGGATTTGAAACCACCGGGGTGTAGATCGGGACCCGATCTACACTTCCTAGGTTTTAGCTTTTAAGGTTTGAGGGGTCTAAGGGCCTCAAACGGAAGAAAAACGGAGGAGAGGAGAGAGAGGGCTCAAGGTAGGAGATGATGAATAGTGCCAGGATATTTTTAGATTCCACTTATATAGCGGGCGACTTAAAATACCCGGATACGCCCCGGAACTGTGAAATTTCAGAAACGTTACCGGAATTCAACGAAATTTTCGTGAGAGGCATAAAATGGCACCAGGACACCAAATATGCAGTTAGATTTTCAATCGGAGTCCTCTAGCTCAGGGCGATAGCTAACAGTCCAAAAAAATTAGCGGTACCGATCGAAAACCGAAAAAAACGAAAAACTGCCAGGACGCTCCAACGGTTACCAGCAGGCTAAAAGTGACACATATATAACATTATTAATATATTACATGACTATTAGTATTAGTTGACTCATAATTTTATTTCTTACTTAACTCACTTTTCTATCCCCAACACAAGTCTATAACAAGCCCATAAATCATAACCATAACCAACTAAGCCTACAACCACAAGTCCTCCACCTAAAAAAAAAAAGAAGCTAAGCCCACATGTTTAAAACCAACCAAGCCCACGAAGTGAATGTGATGCCCTAAGTGAAAATGTGAATGTGATGCCCTAACTTTTCTTTTTTACTTTCTATGACTGCGAGCCGCCCCACCCGGCAACTCCCTCTGTCTCTTCTCCACTCTCCGCCTTCATCTCTTCTTCGCCCGAGCCACGTGAGCGACACCACCCAGACCGCGCGAGCGACACTGCCGTCTGCGCCTTCATCTCCAGCCCCACTTGACCACTCTCTCATGTCTCAACCAATTTCAAATCAGGGTAATCTTTTTTGTAGACTCCTATCTTTTATTTCTATTTTTTTATCACACTATGTGTTGTGATTGATGGTTTTTGAAGAGATTTTTTATGCTTTCAATTCTATTAGGGTTTTTGTAATTAAACTATTTATCCAGTTAGGACATTGAATCTATGTCAGATTGCATTATTTCAATGGATGTTGATGTTTGTGTTTGGTTTCCTTATTTTTTATGACAAATTTCAGGTCTTTTGAAATTAGGATTTTTTTGTTAAAATTTTCAGATTCAGTGTTTCACAAGCTAATTTTTGCTTAATTTATGTTATTGTTTTTGGTAAATATGTGTTGTCGTTGCTGCTCTATTGTTTTTGGTAAATATTTGTTTCACAAGACCCACTCAGGCTTTGAACATAGCCGCCTCCGCCTTCATCTAAAGTAAATTTTTTGTTGATTTTATTGGGCTTGCTGATTTTGTGTTTAGGTGTCAAGATATCTTAACCTAGTGCAACAAATAAACATGTTATTGAGGTTGAGGACAGTGCTAAGTTGGCATCTTCTTCTAATTAAAGAAAGTTGACATCTCAAGTTTGGTTGGAGTTTGATAAAGTTATTAAAGCGAATAGGGCGGAGTATGCAAAATGTAAATATTGCGAGAAAGAGTTAATCGGATCAAGTGTCAGTGACACTTCACATCTTAAGAAACATTTGGGTAGAACCATGAGCCAACAGATGTTGCAAGTGACAACTATTGTAGTTGAGGCATCTACAAAAATAAAAAAAAATCAAGTTTGACAAAGAAAGAAGTCGTTTGGACTTAGCATGAATGATTGCGAAGCATAATTATCCATTTAACATGGTTAAACATGAGTTTTTTGAGTGAGAGCACACATGGATTATTTAAAGGGGTATATGTTTGCGATTATCAATATTCTTCTATCTTCCGGATTATCAATATTATGAATTGATTGATAATCATATTTCCTACCTTTCTTTCTGCAGCCATTGGGATTTCAGGTGGACGATGCAAAATTAAAGCGTGTTGGACTTGGCTGTATCCTTTTTTTATATATATATATTTTATGGATAACATTGTAATATCTTATACGTAGCCACTATTTCAAATTCCTGTATGCTGTATTTGGAGGATAAATATTGTTGCATTTTGAGAAAGTTTTTATAAGATTTCCATAGTTAGCTGTTTTCCTTTCGATTTTCAGTAGAGCTTAACTATTATATATAAGTCTGTCAATTATCCGAAAAAAATCTGAATCCGATCTGAATCCGTATAAAAAAAATCAGAAATATCCGATATTCGAAGATCCGGAGTACGGATATGGATATCAGTCTATCTGATCCAAAAATTATCCGTATCTGACATATATTATAAAAATATATATTTGTATTATATATTGCCCATATGCCCATATTGTTATCTTGTATGATTAGCCACAATGATAATATATTATAAGGAAAAATCCATATAAACCCCTGTAAACTGATTGAAATTCATATAACCCCTCGACTTTTTTTAAAATTCATATAACCCCCTAAAAACACCTAGTAAATCAAAATAACCCCCTGAAAAAAATTTACGCTTATAGATGATGAATATTATGTTTGATTAACCATGGTAGATAGCACAATATATAATATAAACCTACAATATGTTAAAAATGCAAAATTTTTTTTTATAAATAACGATTTTACCCTTCCGAAATAATATATCCAAAGAGGGTAAAATCATCATTTTCATAGGATTTTTTACATTTTTAACCTATTATAGTGGTTTTTTAGTATATCATGTTTTCAATCAAGGTTAACTAAATAAAATAAGCGTAAAATATTCATCATCCATTAACAAAAAATTTATTCAGGGGGTTATTTGGATTTATTATGTGTTTTCAGGAGGTTATATGGATTTTAAGAAAAGTAAAAGGGTTATATGGATTTTAGTCAGATTCCAGAGGGTTGTATGGATTTTTCTCTATATTATAATACTATTAAATTTTCAATATATAATATCAGAAAGAGATAATAAACCTTAAAATCTTAATTTTAATTTTAATGTCTCTCTAAAATATTACTTGATTATTCAAATTAATGTTAATATTCAAACATGTCAATTATCCAAAAAATATTTGTATCCGATCCGTATCCAAAGGGATCCGAATCCGAAAATTAATATCTGTATCCGAATTCAAAAATTAGGATATGGATATTAGCATATCTGATCTGTATCCGTCCAATTGACAGACTTAATTATATATATTGCCCTTGTATATTGTCCTTTGTCAACATACGCACCATTTTTGCATATCTGTATTGAATTCTGGTCTTTGATGCAAAGTTGACCTTCTCATTCGTCGCAGGATTTCTCATACAAGAGAGGTGAACATTTGAAATTCTGCATTTGCAGAGGCATCGGTGTAACATTTCAGATTCCGATGTCGGTGAGCGTCAGGATCACCCTTTACGAGGCTTCGAGTCAGCTCAATTATGAACAGAGGAGAAGCTATTCGTTACTAAGGATATTTTTGCCTAATGTATGGGAAGAAAATTTACGCTTCATGTTACAGTAGTAATTTCTAAAGCTTCCATTCTTTGGAATTCATAGCAGGTGGAGGTTCAAAAATGGGTGCTCCCCATGATTTGATCTTTGACCTCTTTCAAAAAAGTAAAATGTATTTATCAAAGATGGGAACCGATCACAACTAATCAATCCCTAACAAGGGAAAAACATGTGAATATTCCACGTGTTTTCATGTGTAAGTTATTTGAGAAGGAATTTTTGAACTAAACAATTCATGAATAAAATTGAATCATTTATGAATATTCGTGAATCAAACTAAATAGACACCAAAATGAAATTTATTTTGAAAAAAGATATACGTAATCCCCATTGCAGCATGAATTGCAGTCCATCCCATTTTTCTTTTTTAAAAAATTTTACATTCACCCTTTGAAGTGCATACTATTATATAAAATAAAATTTATACTGAAATACATTAGTGTATTTTTTTTCATGGTAAAAAAATGAAAAAAATAAACTACAGTATATACTATAATAATATAATATACACTATGATAATTCAATATACATTACGTTATCATAGCGTTCGGGCTGTAAAAACGGACTCCGCATCAACACTCTTATATTTGGAACATTAAATTGAATTGAATAATCCAAGATTCAAAATAAACAATACATGAATGAAACTAAATAATAATAATAACAATAATAATAATAAGAATATTAGGAAGCAAAAGAATAATAAGAAAAATAATAATAATAACCACTTTGGTAAATATTGTAATACAATGATTAGCATGGTAATTTATTTATTAATCAGGATTAATATGGAAAAAAAAGCCTACAATATGTCTGCATTACAAGCATATATTGATTTTCCAACATGCACTTGATGTATAGTACATACTTTTACAATAAATAGTTACAAAAAAGATTTGAGAGAAGAAAAAAGTGGGCTCTAACATACGGAAGAAATACATTATGTGCCGACATGTTCACCACCCAACAAAATGAAATTTTGAATGCCTTGGTTAAATAAAATCTTAATAGTGGAACAGATTTGATGCATTTACTTGGACACTTTAATAGGTTGTTGGATAATCGACGTTATCAAGAGTTGGAAGTAAATTTCAAGATGACCCAAAGCATCCCTTACATGCATTAGTGTACACCCCTACCATGTACAAGTTGTTTGAAAAAAAAAAGATCCAAATTTTGGATCTTGATTTTGCTATTGATCATGTTGAAGGTACAAAAACTGAATTCAAAATCACTTATGAGGACAACAATTGTGAATGCAAAGTCTTATATGACTCATCTGATTATAAGCTTGAGTGTAGTTATCGAATGTTCCAATTTATGGGGATCCTTTGTAAACACTGTCTTAAAGTATTAGATCGCTTGAATGCCAAGACTATCTATGAGTGCTACATTTTGAAGCGATGGACCAAGAAGGCAAGGAAGGGATTGTTTTTTATTATCATGGGTGTGGATTACAGGTTGACATAAAATGGGATACGTTAGTGAGATATAAAGAGTTATGTAGCATGGTTGTTCAGTTGGTAACAAAGGCAGCACCTTATGATAATAACACTAAAACAATTTTTGGTACTCTTAAGAATGGAATGAAAAAAATTGATGATTGCTTGAAGGAGATGCATCTTGAAGAAAAACAATATGGAGTAGTTGAAGAAAATCCTAGTGCTCGTGATCATGTTGTGGATGTACTTTTTAATGATTTGATAGTCCATTGATCAATAAAAAGACTATAAAATCAAAGGCAATCATCGAATTACACCGCCAATGTTCTCAATAAAAGATCAACTGCACTGCACATTCTAAGAGTCAAACAAAACAATATATAAATCAAACTACATGACCTATAAATTATCAAATTGCATAATTTGTGAATGAAACTACACAACATGTGAATCAAACTGCATAACTTTTATCTTTTTAAATTTAAATATTGTTTCTCCGAAAAGGCTTTCCATTTAAATATAATCAAATAACACGAGAAGATCAAACTGCACAACCCAAAAATATCAAACCCAAATTTAAAAAAAAATAGTCATGAAAGATTAGGTCTTTTTCATGATTGCTCATGACAAAATATTCACAAAAATACATATGAACAATTCAATTCCCACTCGCAAGACAAGGATAACCCAATTTGTTTAGTTATATTTCCATCATGAAGTTTACATTTCCATCCATTGTTATCACAACGATCCCGAAACCCTAGAATTTCATATCCTAATTCAAACCAAAATAACAAATTTTAAATCTCACCAGATCCTCCCGACTCAAATAAAATACCAAACAAAGATCCACAATCTTACCTTACAAATCAACAAAACAGAGAGGACGCCTCACCTCTTTCAGAGCTCGATCAACCAATCCCCACCAAAGCCTTCTTTTTTAGGGCTTAGAAAAAAATCTTTGGAACCCTAAAATGGTAGGTTTGAATTGGGGAAATCTCTCGCTAGGGATTGTATATAGAGGAGAGAGGGAGGGAAAGTAAAAACAAGAGGAGAAAATCTAAACGAGAGGGTTTTAATGGGTTTTATTTTCGTTGGGCTTTTCTGTGTTTTTTTTTTTGTTGGGTCTACCTAGTTATCGATAGGTTTGTTGGGGCCTTATGGTTTTCGATTGGAGCCCATAGAGGAGAGGGAGGCCAGAGGGAGGGAAAGAAAAGAAAAGGATGGGGGAAATAAAAAAAAGGGTGATGGAATGGCGTTACCGTCCAACGTTTGGTTATCCATTTTTTTTATTTTTTGGTTTTTGCTGAGTCTAAGTGTCTAGTATCCATTGAACATTGATGGAGCTGATACAATCTGATCATGATAGGATCTTGTCCCATGCAGGGGAGTTCTATTCAACCAACTAATGAATAGGCAATACAAATAAACACTTTCAATGTTGGAGAATTATATAGTGTGTCATATCAACTTAAAGGGTTCAACTCCGGCACCACCGAACACCTACCCACAATATGTATTGAGATGTCATAAGATGATTATGGACAATGCTTTCTAGTCCCCAAGTCATCAAAGAATCTTAAGAAAATAGTTAAATGGTTCTTAGTTGAATAATTTTGTGGACCTATATGATTAAATGGATAAAAATGTTACATTTAATTGACCACACGTGTTTTTCACTTTTTTTAATATGTACATCATCTAACGAGGTATGTATTTTTATAAAATATAATATATATAGTGTAATAAATTGAATGATTCAAAATTTCTAAGGTATATACATCGATACAGTGAGTAAAGGGAGCTAAAGAGATATATAAGACGACATTTAAGAATGTAGAAAGGACTGAGTGTAACATAGTCTTATCTAATTTGATCACCAAGTCCAAATGACATTATCAGAGCCCACAAATTCACTACGGCTCATTATATTAGATTATCCATATATTAAGAGCTCTTGGTCATTTTTTAAACCTTAAATGTAGTTTCATATATCTCGTTAACCCTCCACTCATATGCCTCTTTGAAATTTTTTATATTTTCTATAAATGATTTCATTTATATTTCATATTTTGTAAAAGTACATACTTCGTTAGATAAGGTATATGATTTTTTTTTTAAATGAAAACATGTGAAGTCTACATTTTAAATTGTAAAATAGAGAAACTGAGTTTGGAGGAAGGCGTTTCTTCAAAGATTATGAAAAAAACTAGCTTTTGTGAATTTTTTTACAATAAAATGTCTGCAACTTTTAATTAAGCTGCAGCTTCTTTATGTTTAGAAATAGGCTTAAGGAACTCATCTTTCTACAAACAAGCCCGACCCTGGGTGCAGACCCAATAGGTAGTTGCATAGGGCCCCAAATGCTAAAAATACAATATATAAGTACCTCAACTCTATTGTGGGCCTTCATATGACATTTAGCTCCTCACAAACATTGAAAATCCCTTATAAATCTTAAAATTGAGACAGACATACAAATCTCCTAAAACCCCAAAAAAATCCAAATTTTATCCATAGATTAAATTTTCATCCAAACTAACAGTAGAAAGCTTTGTGAGGGAGCGGTGGAGGGGTAGGCATTGTCGGAGACGGTGGACAATCGTGGCATTGTCGAGGGCGTCGGAGTTGAAAGGGTCGACTCCCCTCTGATGGAGGGAATGGAGAAAGAGAGAGAAAAGGGAGTAGGGGTATTTTAAACATTTCATAGATCGAGTTAAGATTAACTGTGACAGGTTAAGTCAGGGTTAACGTCCGTTAACTGCAGAGGTATATTTGGGTTTTTTTTTAGATTTTCAGGGACTTGTATGTGTGCCTCAACTTTGACAAAGACTCATATGAGATTTTTATGCTTTTAAAACAATTTTTTTATACAATTGTTACAAGATAGACTCCTAAATAAACATATGATAGTTGAGTTGTGAAGTAAATTAGAGTATGCATTTTTCTTTATTACTTTTTTAGTTTATCAATGACAAATGATAATTCGTTGGGTTATATTATAACAAAAAGAATTTTTTTTAAAGTAATAGGACTCCATTTTAAAAGGTCACCTAAGGCCCCACCCAAAGGTTCTTCAAACCCATTTTCAAACGAGCGCAATGTTATTTTTGTCACTCTATGGTATAGATATATTAAATACATTTACATGAAGTTTTAAATGGCGATGATAATGATGATCCTAATATAATAATATTAAAAAGAAGGCGGCGCCTTTATCGGCTCATAAAGGGGCTTCCGAGTTATCCGTTATCGCACTCCTCTAGGGACGTCTAACATCAATGCTTGGATCAAAGTTTATTTATGGGCTACGGAGTGGGCACATGTTCGGACCCTGGGTAACACCCAGCTCTATGTGTCTCTGGCGGGCACCGACCCGCGGCAGCGGAGCGAAGAACCTAACTTATACGTGGGGTTCCCGTCGTAAGTCTGGAAGTTTGACCGAAAGGAGGGCTCCAGGGTACGACGGACGAGTGAACAACTGATAGTGACTGATAAATTCAAAGGATCTGGTCAGGACTAGATCTGGATACTTGACAAGTGTCTCCAACAAAACCACCCTTAACACAACCCCCTAACTGTCACGCCCCAGGGCGGCCGTCCCCGGGACGCGGCAAGTGTATAAATATGATATCAGCAGTCTATACAGGAGGTCAATAATATACTCTAAACAACACCAAAAATGACAACACAGACAAAAGCAAGGCTGACATGATATATATACACAAATAGCGGAAGCTAAAAGACTGAGTCTGTAATTCAAAAACATATTACAGACTCGATACATAATCAACTGTCCTGTGAGAGCCAATATATACAATGACATCCAATATAATACAAACAGGTGCCCAAGCACGAAAATATAATACATACAATCAAAAGGGATGCTGATGGCCTCTAACACTCGCGGGAACGTGGCGCTGCTCCGCTACTGCTGAAGTCCCTCGGGGAGCTCCTCCTTCAAATCTGACTCAGTGATAACTGGAGAAAAAATATGCGAGGGGTGAGCCACACGCTCAGTGAATAGCACAACCCATGCATCACAATTCATATTAACATCAAAACTTATTCAAAACCTCAAAGTGGCAGGAACTACACAATCCAGTGGTACCCACCACACCTCACCCTAACCCTCCAATAGGTGACACGGCTATTGGGACTGACTAGGCTGTTAATCACCCTTGGTCCACCGATAGTCTCTCCTCCACTCCATAGCCCGCCTGGTCTACTCCCACAATTCAGCACAGTCCGAAACCAAATCAGAAGGTACCTACTGATGGGAGCCCTCTGTCAGGACGGCCTGTCTAACGCTGGGCAGTCTCTATACGGATCCAATGAAGGGAACAGAAACAGCCTATGTCACGCCCCAGGGCGGCCATCCCCGGGACGCGGCAAGTGTATATATAATATCAGAATCTACACAGGAGGTCAATAATATATCATACACAAACAACTAGAATGACACACATGCAACAAAGGGGCTGACATGATATATACACCAAATGCGGAAGCAAAAGACTGAATCTGTAAATAAACATTCTACAGACTCGATACTCAATCATCTGTCCTGTGAGAGCCAATATACACAAATACAACTGAACATATACAAACACGTGCCAAGCACGGAAATCAAATACATACAGTCAAGAAGGGATGCTGATAACCTCTGGCACTCGCGGAACGTGGCGCTGCTCCGCTACTGAAGGAATCCCTCGGAAAGCTCCAACTGCTGCTCCGGCTCTAGCTCAGGCTCAGTGACCACTGGGGAAAAACATATGCGAGGGGTGAGCCACACGCTCAGTGAACAGCACAACCCATGCATCACAGACAATATTTACCACAATTCCATTATTTATCCAGCCTCTAAGTCATAATAACATAAACCAGTGGTTCGTATTTCACCGAACCACCACACCCTCACCCTCACCCATCAATGGGTGACATAGGTTATTGGGACTGATAATCATCCATTCACAAATCCAGTAGGTCGCTCATCGCCCACCCACCACACCCTCACCCTCACCCTACCACGGGTGACATAGGATTTTGGGACTGACTAGGCTGTTGGTCACCCTTGGTCCACCGATAGTCTCTCCTCCACTCCGTAGGCCGCTTGGTTTTCACCCACAACTTCGGCCCAGTCCGAAACCAAATCAGGAGGCGCCTAATGATGGGAACCCTTGGAAGGGACGACCTTTCTAACGCTGGGGCAGTCTCTACCGATCCAACGAAGGGGACAGAACAGCCTATCCATACGCATATGATCCACTCGGATCCTCCTACAACACATCTCTACAACTCTAATGTCATGAACTCTTCAGAGTTCCTCCAGGGCGCATAACCACGATGCGGGGAATAAGTACAATAAAAGCAAGGTTGTAATATCATTGGGGGAAAGAACTCGGAGGGCGGCGTGAGTTCCCGATATAGGATACCCCGACAACCAAACAAGGAACACGGAGTACCCTAACCCGGTCTCACCGCTGTCCTCGCAAGGCCCCTCCCCTATAATATTCACTAACATGCTAATAAACATACCAATCATATAACATTATTTATAATATTATTGGGACTAGAAACCTTGGGAGGGCAGCATGAGGTCCCGATACAGGACATCCCGACAACCAAACAAGGAACACGGAGTACCCTAACACGGGTCTCAATGTTGACCTCGCAAGGCTCCTCCCTATAATATTATCTAAGGCATGCGATTTAACATACACTAGCATTTAATTTAATAAATAAACTAGTAGGACGCATGCATAGGCCGAGGTTTCCTAGCATTAAAACAGGGGGCATGGTGCATGGCTCTTACACCTATCCTATGGGTGCAAGTCCCTAACATACACATACTAGGGTAGCATGCATTCTACATTAACATAATGCAAGCATGGATTACATATTACTGCTGGTTAATATTCATCCATGGTGCCCCAGGAGAGGTCGGTATACGCCCGAATGCGTATGACCCCTCTCTACTGGGTTGGATTGTCCCACTCACCCGTATCTGGGTCGTCGCGCGACCGTCCGTCCAGATCTGCAAGACAGACATTCAATATGGTGAGAACAATACATAAATACTCTAAAATACCCAAACATACAAAACCCACAACTAAACACCTAACACTCGGGCAAACGTGCATACGACCCGCATGCACGCCAGCCCGAGCACCCCCGGCAACCACCCGCACGGCCGGCAACCACCCGCACGGCCGCCCGACCGCCCGGGTGCACCGCCGCGCCCCAGCCAACGCACCCCGCGCACCGCCGGACCTCCCGGGTGCACCGCGCGCCCCCTGCGCCCCAGCGCAGCCGCCCGCGCACACCCCGCACGCCTCGCGTTGGCCCGCGAGCACCCCGCACGCCCCGCGCGCACCCCGCGCGCACCACCTCGCTCCGCGCACACCCCGCGCGCACCGCCAGCTCCGCCCCGCGCGCACCACCAGCTCTGTCACGCCCCAGGGCGGCCGTCCCCGGGACGCGGCAAGTGTATATATGATATCAGTAACAAGAGTTCAATAATATACCACAAACAACAACTAAAAATGATAACACAGATAAAAGCAGGGCAGACATAATATATACACCAAGTGCGGAAGCTAAAAGACTGAGTCTGTAGTCAAAACATACTACAGACTCGATACATAATCATACGTCCTGTGAGAGCCAACATGTCCATATATACACAACAAAAATCCATACATAATCCAAACTAGGTGCCCAAGCACAGAATATATACATACAACAGAAAGAAGGGTGCTGATGGCCTCAAAACTCGTGGGACGCGGCGCTACTCCTCTACTGGTGTAGTCGCTCGGGAAGCTCCTCCCTCAGAGATCACTGAAAAAGATAATATGCGAGGGGTGAGCCACACGCTCAGTGAATAGCACAACCCATGCATACAGTTCATATTAACCACATTTAAATCAAGCCACAAGCCCCAAAACAGTATAAACAACTCAAATCCGGGGGTTCGTCACATCGCCGAACCGCCATACCCTTTACCCTCACCCTCACCCTCAATAGGTGACCAAGGATGTTGGGACTTAGTGGGTTGATAATCATCCATACATAATCCTGTGGGTCGTCGCATCGCCGGCCCACCATACCCTCACCCTCACCTCTCAACAGGTGACCTAGGCTCTTGGGACTGACTAGGCTGTTGGTCACCCTCGGTCCACCGATAGTCTCTCCCCACTCCGTAGGTCGTTTGGCCACTTCCACGTTCGGCGCAGTCCTTCACCAAATCAGGAGGCGCCTACTGATGGAAGCCCCTGCACGGGACAACCTTTCTAACGCCGGGGTAGTCTCTACACAGATCCAACGGAGGGAAACAGAACAGCCTATCCATCGCATATGATCCACTCGGATCCGCTGACAGCACATCTCTACAACTCTAATGTCTTGAATTCCTCAGAATGCCACCAGCGCGCATAACCAGGATGCGGGGAATATAATTAATACATAAAGGGGAAAAGAGACCTTAGGATGGTAACCTGAGGTCCCGATGTAGGACATCCGACAACCAAACAAGGAACACGGAGTACCCTAACCCGGGTCTCAATGTTAACCTCGCAAGGCCCCCTATATTCCCAAGGCATGCTAATATATATATCGCAGTTTGCATTTAAATAAATAAATCAAACTAATGGGACGCATACTCAGGTCAGGGCTTTCCTAGCATGATAACGGGGTGACATGATACACGGCTCATGCACAAATCCTAAGGGTGCAAGTCCCTAACATACAAATCTAGGGTGGCATGCATTCTACACACACACATCATGCTTACATGAATTATATCAAAGCAGTCAATGCTAACTATGTGCCCCAGGGGAGGACGGTACACGCTCAAAGGCATGTAGCGCCTCCCAAACTGGGTTGGGTTGTCCCACTCACCGGAAGTCGGATCAACGCGCGACCGTCCGTCGAGATCTACAAGACAGGGTATTACTTGGTAAGTATAAATCCACAAATATCATTAAATACACAAATAAATACCCCAAAACCCCAATCAAACACCCAACACCCCCGGCAACCACTCGCACGGCCGACAACCACCCGCACGGCCACCCGACCGGCCGGGTGCACCGCCGCGCCTTAGCCCAAGCACCCCGCACGCCTTGCGCCGGCCCGCGAGCACCCCGCACGCTCCCGCGCGCGGCGCCTCGCCCCGCACGCACCCCGCGCGCACCTCCGCCACCTTGCCGCGCCTCGCGCGCACCTCTGCCGCCTCGCCGCGCTTCGCGCGCACCACGGCCACCTCTCCGCGCCTCGCGCGCACCACGGCCGCCTCACCGCGTCCCACGCGCACCTCACTGCCTCGCCGCGCCCTCCCGCGCACCCTGCACACCCTCCCGCGCGCACTGCCCTCGGCCACCACCTCGCGCACACCTCACTTGCCCCACCGCGCCTCGCGCACACCTCGCCTGCTCGACCAGCACCTCGCGCACAGCACCCCGCGCCCGCACGCCCAGCACCCGCACGCCTTGCTGGCCTCCAGCTCCTCCCGAGCGCACGCCCGCACGCATGCTCGCGCGCACGCACGCGCGCGCCCTGCCAGCCCCTGCGCTTGAGCTGCCCGAGGCCACCAGCCACACGCCAGCACTGCCAGCCCCTCCAGCGCACCCAGCACGACCAGCTCCTCGCACCAGACCCGCGCACACCCGCGCGCACGCCGCGCGCACGCACGCCCGCGCACGCACGCGCGCACACCCGCGCGCGCCCATCCTGTGCGCTGCCTGAGCCGCTGCCGCTGCTGCCTGCTGCTCGGGACAGGGCTTGCCACTGCTCGAGCACCTCCACCCCCACCCAAAGGCCTCCGACGGCCTCCGACCGCCTCCCACAGCCCCCCCGACGCCACCCACCGCCGCCGACCACCACCCAACCCTAGATCCATCCCCCTAGCATACATCTATGCAAGAAAAGAGAAGAAAAAGACCTTACCAAGGGGAGGGAGCGAAGTCCGGTTGCTCTCCGCGCGCCGAAACCTTTCCCAACGGTTCTCTTACGCCCCGATCTATCACGGCCCTCGAAATGGCCCGAAACAGAGGAGAGAGAGGGGAGGTCGGGGAGGCTAGGATCACCGGAAAGGGGATTTGAAAGCACCAGAGTGTAGATCGGGACCCGATCTACACTTCTCGTGCTTTAGGTTTTTAGGTTTGAGGGGTCTAGGGGGCTTAAAATGGAGAAAAAGAGAGAGAGGAGAGAAAAACTCTTTGGTAGGGATGATGAATAGTAACTCGAGATTTTAGATCCCCACCTTATATAGTGTGCGACTTAAAAACCCAGATACGCCCCGGAACTGTGAAATTTCGGAAACGTTGCCGGAATTCGATTTTCAATCGGAGTCCTCTAACTCAGGACGATAACTTAAAATGGCACCAGGACACATAATATGCAGTTAGATTTTCAATCGGAGTCCTCTAACTCAAGACGATAGCTAACAGTCCGAAATTATGCGGTTCCGATCGAAAAACACAAAAATTTCAAAAACTGCTAAAATGCTCAAATGGTTACCAACAGGCCAAAAAGTGACATATATATAACAAGCTCCCACACCGCGCGCACGCCTGCCTCTGCCCAGCGCCCCGCACGCACACCCCACAGCGGTGCCCAGCGCCCAGCATCCTCGGCCAGCACCCGGTACCCGCGACCCAGCGCCCAGCGCTCTGCGCCCAGCACCCTGGACCCTCACCCAGCGTCCACGCACACGCCCGTGCAACACGCGCCCAGTGCGCCTGGCAGCACGCGCCCAGCGCGCCTGCCAGCCTGCCACGCTGCTGCCCGCGTTGCCTGCCTGCGCGCGTCGCCGAGTGGCCCGAGCACCGCTCGCCAGCACGCCCGGGGCACTGCCCGCCTGATACCCGAGCGCCCCTGCCCTGCTCGCCTGCGCGCCCTGCCTACTCACCCGGCCTGCCAGCGCGCACAGCCCACTAGCCTACCCGCACGCATCTCCCTGCACCCCCCGAGCGCACGCCCGCGCGCGCACCCGCGCGCATGCGCTTGCCGCCCGGCAAACTGGTGCACTACTCCCAGCCTACCCGAGCTAGCCCTGCCAGCCTGCCCAGCTCGCACGCCCAGCCCTGCTGGCCCCCAGCGCCAGCCGAGCGCCCACACGCCCAGCCCTGCTGGCCCCCACACCGCCCGAGCGCACGCACGCGTGCACGCCCGCGCGCACGCGCGCGCGCCAGCGCCAGCCACTGCGCCTGCACCACCCTGCGCTGCTACCCTGCCCGAGACAGCAGCCTGCCAGCCCGAGCTGCAAGCCTGCCAGCCCGAGCTCCTCTACCACCCACCTCCGACCATCACCACAGCCTCCGACCGCCTCCCACAGCCCTCCGACGGCCACCCACCGCCGCCAACCTCCCCCCAACCCCATTTCCACCCTCCTAGCATACATCTAAGCAAGAAAGAGAGGAAAAGGAGGCTTACCGAGGGGAAGAAGGGAAGTTCGGTTGCTCTCCGCGCACCGAAACCTTTCCCAAAGGGCTTCCAACTCCCGGATCTACTCCCACCTCCGAAATGGGCCAAAACAGAGGAGAAGAGAGGGCGGACGGAGGGGTAAAACTCGCCAGAATCGAGATTTGAAACCACCGGGGTGTAGATCGGGACCCGATCTACACTTCCTAGGTTTTGGGTTTTAAGCTTTGAGGGGTCTAGGGGGCTCAAAAGTGAGAAAAGGAGAGAGGGGAGAGAGAAAATGAAGTTGGTAGGGATGATGAATAGTAATCCGAAAATTAGATCCCACCTTTATATAGTGTGCGACTTAAAAACCCGGATACGCCCCGGAACTGCGAAATTTCGGGAACGTTACCGGAATTCGATGAAATTTTTGTGAGAGGCCTAAAATGGCACCAGGACACCAAATATGCAGTTAGATTTCCAATCGGAGTCCTCTAACTCAGGACGATAGCTAACAGTCCAAAAATTAGCGGTACCGATCGAAAACCGAAAAAAACGAAAAACTGCCAGAATGCTCCAACGGTTACCAGCAGGTTAAAAGTGACACATATATAACATTCTTCCCCCCTTAGGAAATTTTGTCCTCAAAATATGCAAAAACATCTAGGAGGGGAAAAGATGTGAATACGCGTCACACCTGGCATCCTTGAGCTCCTAAGTGTCCTCGACACCGGAACGGTGCTGCCATCGCACCTCGACCAACTGGACGGTCTTGGTGCAGAGCCTCCTCACGCGGCGGTCCATGATCTCAATCGACTGCTCCACGAATGACTGTCCGGCTCAGAGACGAGCGGCTCGAACGGGATGACGTGAGCAGGATCGTGGACACACCCTTACCCGACTGCGAACCCACCACTCCAAGACGGAGAGGTAAGAATTGGCGCTGAGGTGAGCCTCCGATAAAACTCCAGGAAGCTCTCCTCGCAAGAAGGGGACCACTCGAACCGGACATCCTTCCGAGTAAGGCGGTTAAGAGGAACAGCTATCTTCGAGAGTCCCTCGTCAAGCTTCCTACAATAACCCTCCAACTCGGGAAGCTCCGAATCCTTGCGGGGTTCGACGGCCTACGCCAATTCGACATAGCAAGCGTCTTACCCGGGTCCACAGATATGCCTTCACCAGAAACCACTCAGCCCAAAAGGCCTTAACCTCCAACCAAACTCACACTTGATCTCTCATCTATCTGATGTTTCCATGGCATCCCTTGCCTGGGAAAAGAAACCTCGGGAGGGCACCATGAAATCCCGATATAGGATACCCCGACAACCAAACAAGGAACACGAAGTATCCTAGCCCGGGTTTCAACGCCGACCTCACAAGGCCCCTTAATCCAGAAAGGAACACTAGAAGAAGACATCATTTTGAATAACACAACTAACCCCTCCGGATCACCTACATCTAGATGATAGCACAACGATGTCCTTCAACATCGACAACAAGACCAGACCCAACATCATTGGGAACGGTCCAACAGAACTTGGGTCACGAGCGACCCGTCTTCGCCTCATCCACACCCTCACTCCCAAAAGGAGACATTTTGGGACTTTGGGAGAGACTTAGACTGCTCTCTACCCCTGGTCCACCGGTAGCCTCTCCCCGCTCCGTAGCTCGCCTGGTCCTCTGACCGGGAGCCTGTCTAACGCCGGGGCTGTACTACGCGGATCCAACGAAGGGGAGAGCGATTCCACGCTCGCGACACCATTCAATAATCTCTTACCGGGTAGCCCCCTACCTAGCATACTCCCAAATTCAGTACCCCTCCGACTGCATCGGTGGTACCTACTGATGGGAACTCGCTGCCAGGACGGCTATAACCCGGCTTCCTTACCCAAACAACCGCTCTTGACACTCACTCATCCAGATACTCCACACACTTGCATAATAAACCAATTACACACACACACACACCTATCCTTATACTAGAGAGCTGGGAACACAAGATGATACCTCGAACCATGACACCCGAAGGCTGTGCCTCCTCGGCCGTAAGCGCTGCAACTCTGCCCTGGACTAACTGCGGCTGAGGAGCAAGGGCACGTCTCGCCGGCTGCACTGGCTGCTGCTGACGCTGAGGCTGCTGCTGCTGCTGGCGCGGAAGTTGCTGCTGCAAGAACTGCGGCTGCTGAGGTGGCACTCGGGGTCGGCCAGCATCAGGGCAATGGTATCTGATATGCCCGATGCGCTGACAATGGAAACAGCGCGCCTCTCCGGCTGCCTGGACTGGATAGGCACTGCTGCGATGGGTGCTGGATCCCACACTGGCACCGCATCTGCTGGAGGAGAGGCAGCCGCTGACTGATCGAAGGGGCCCTCTCCTTCTTGCGCTGCCCTCTGTCCTGGCCTCTGGGTGGCCTCTGGTCTACCGAGGAGTCGAAGCCCGCACTTGGATCCCGAGGTCTCTCTCGACGGTCTTCGCTCGAGACACTAAGTCGGAGTACCTCGTGAAAGCGTGGGCGGTGACGTGCACCCGGATAGCGCTGCTGAGACCGAGCTCGAATCGACGGCACCTCGTGTCCTCGTCCATCACCAAGGCCGGAGCAAATCTGGAGAGCCTCGTGAAGCGCGTAGAGTAGTCAGCAACCGACATGGAGCCCTGCGTCAACTGCTCGAACTCCCGCATCACGATCTGGCGCGTCGAGAACGGGAAGTACTCCTCCAAGAAATACCTCCGGAATCCTGCCCAAGAAAGCTGCTCCACTCCCTCTGGGATGTCCACCACTCGGGTAGCCCACCAGTCGGCGGCGTTACCCTTCAACATAAAGGTGGCCAGGGGGACTCGCTGGCGATCGGTGCAAAGCATGGCCGCGAAAATGGTATCCACCTCCCTCAACCAACGCTCTGGCGCAAGAGGATCTGCCGACAGCCCATGAAACTCGGGAGGATGGAGCTTCAGAAAGGCGCTGAGGCCGCTCTGCTGCACTCGCGCTGCCGCCTCTAGTTCCTCCTCCCTCTGCAGGGGACCCTAGACTCCTACCGCTGGAATCGCCACCGGAACTGGGGGTACATCGGGTACCACAGGCGGATCTGCCACCAAGGGGACCTGCGGAACTGCCTCGCAGGTCACCTCAGCTCCTGAATCTCCCTAGCCTGCTCTGCCAACATCCGCGTCTGTGTCTCCACCAAATCAGCCAACCGAGCGAAAGCACGCTCCCAAGCAGGAGGCTCCTGCGTCAAGGGCTCTCCGGTAGCATCCTCGTCTCTGGTAGGTCCGGAAACCTCCAAAGACCGAGAGGGACCTCGTCCGCGCCGTCCTCTGCGAGGAGGCATATCAGCACCCTAAGAAAACCAGACACTAGGATCAGAATACTCATATAGAAATCCTAGGACTCATCTCTACGAAAGGAGGACTATTGGCTCTGACAGGACCAGGCTCTGATACCAACTTTTTGTCACGCCCCAGGGCGGCCGCCCCGGGACGCGGCAAGTGTATATATAATATCAGAATCTACACAGGAGGTCAATAATATATCATACACAAACAACTAGAATGACACACATGCAACAAAGGGGCTGACATGATATATACACCAAATGCGGAAGCAAAAGACTGAATCTGTAAATAAACATTCTACAGACTCGATACTCAATCATCTGTCCTGTGAGAGCCAATATACACAAATACAACTGAACATATACAAACACGTGCCAAGCACGGAAATCAAATACATACAGTCAAGAAGGGATGCTGATAACCTCTGGCACTCGCAGAACGTGGCGCTGCTCCGCTACTGAAGGAATCCCTCGGAAAGCTCCAACTGCTGCTCCGGCTCTAGCTCAGGCTCAGTGACCACTGGGGAAAACATATGCGAGGGGTGAGCCACACGCTCAGTGAACAGCACAACCCATGCATCACAGACAATATTTACCACAATTCCATTATTTATCCAGCCTCTAAGTCATAATAACATAAACCAGTGGTTCGTACTTCGCCGAACCACCACACCCTCACCCTCACCCATCAATGGGTGACATAGGCTATTGGGACTGATAATCATCCATTCACAAATCCAGTAGGTCGCTCATCGCCAACCCACTACACCCTCACCCTCACCCTACCACGGGTGACATAGGATTTTGGGACTGACTAGGCTGTTGGTCACCCTTGGTCCACCGATAGTCTCTCCTCCACTCCGTAGGCCGCTTGGTTTTCACCCACAACTTCGGCCTAGTCCGAAACCAAATCAGGAGGCGCCTACTGATGGGAACCCTTGGAAGGGACGACCTTTCTAACGCTGGGGCAGTCTCTACCGGATCCAACGAAGGGGACAGAACAGCCTATCCATACGCATATGATCCACTCGGATCCGCCGACAACACATCTCTACAACTCTAATGTCATGAACTCTTAGAGTTCCTCCAGGGCGCATAACCACGATGCGGGGAAATAAGTACAATAAAAGCAAGGTTGTAATATCATTGGGGGAAAGAACTCGGGAGGGCGGCGTGAGTTCCCGTTATAGGATACCCCGACAACCAAACAAGGAACACGGAGTACCCTAACCCGGGTCTCACCGCTGTCCTCGCAAGGCCCCTCCCCTATAATATTCACTAACATGCTAATAAACATACCAATCATACAACATTATTTATAATATTATTGGGACTAGAAACCTTGGGAGGGCAGCATGAGGTCCCGATACAGGACATCCCGACAACCAAACAAGGAACACGGAGTACCCTAACACGGGTCTCAATGTTGACCTCGCAAGGCTCCTCCCTATAATATTATCTAAGGCATGTGATTTAACATACACTAGCATTTAAATTAAGAAATAAACTAGTAGGACGCATGCATAGGCCGAGGTTTCCTATCATGAAAATAGGGGGCATGGTGCATGGCTCTTACACCTATCCTAAGAGTGCAAGTCCCTAACATACACAGACTAGGCTAGCATGCATTCTACATTAACATCATGCAAGCATGGATTACATATTACTGCTGGTTAATATTCATCCATGGTGCCCCAGGAGAGGTCGGTATACGCCCAAATGCGTATGACCCCTCTCTACTGGGTTGGATTGTCCCACTCACCAGTATCTCGGTCGTCGCGCGACCGTCCGTCCAGATCTGCAAGACAGACATTCAATATGGTGAGAACAAAACATAAATACTCTAAATACCCAAACATACAAAACCCACAACTAAACACCTAACACTCGGGCAAACGTGCATACGACCCGCACGCACGCCAGCCCGAGCACCCCCGGCAACCACCCGCACGGCCCGCAACCACCCGCACGGCCGCCCGACCGCCCGGGTGCACCGCCGCGCCTCAACCAACGCACCCCGCGCACCGCCGGACCTCCCGGGTGCACCGCGCGCCCCCTGCGCCCCAGTGCAGCCGCCCGCGCACACCCCGCACGCCTCGCGTTGGCCCGCGAGCACCCCGCACGCCCCGCGCGCAGCGCCTGCCCCGCGCGCACCACCTCGCTCCGCGCGCACCATTTGCCTCTACCCGCACGCACCACGCGCGCACCGCCAGCTCCGCCCCTCGCGCACACCGCGCGCACCACCAGCTCCCACACCGCGCGCACGCCTGCCTCTACCCAGCGCCCCGCGCGCATGCCCCACAGCGGTGCCCAGCGCCCAGCACCCTCGGCCAGCACCCAGTACCCGCGACCCAGCGCCCAGCGCTCTGCGCCCAGCACCCGGGACCCTCACCCAGCGTCCAAGCGCACGCCCGCGCAACACGCGCC
Source organism: Acorus gramineus (assembly GCA_030737835.1). Taxonomy (NCBI): domain Eukaryota; kingdom Viridiplantae; phylum Streptophyta; class Magnoliopsida; order Acorales; family Acoraceae; genus Acorus; species Acorus gramineus. The sequence continues at coordinate 17,971,248 of CM060850.1, forward strand.
CAGCGCGCCTGCACGCGCCCAGCGCGCCTGCAGCCTGCCCACGCTGCTGCCCGCGTTGCCGAGTGGCCCGAGCACCGCTCGCCTGCACGCCCGGGGCACTGCCCGCCTGATGCCCGAGCGCCCCTGCCCTGCTCGCCTGCGCGCCCTGCCTGCTCGCCCGGCCTGCCAGCGCGCACAGCCCAGCTAGCCTACCCGCGCGCACGCGCTCGCGCGCCCGGCAAACTGGTGCACTGCTCCCAGCCTACCCGAGCTAGCCCTGCCAGCCTGCCCAGCGCGCACGCCCAGCCCTGCTGGCCCCCAGCGCCAGCCGAGCGCCCGCACGCCCAGCCCTGCTGGCCCCCAGCACTGCCCGAGCGCACGCACGCGTCCACGCTCGCGCGCACGCGCGCGCGCCCGCGCCAACCACTGCGCCTGCACCACCCTGCGCTGCTGCCCTGCCCGAGACAGCAGCCCGCCAGCCCGAGCTGCACGCCTGCCAGCCCGAGCTCCTCTACCACCCACCTCCGACCACCACCACAGCCTCCGACCGCCTCCCGCAGCCCTCCGACGGCCACCCACCGCCGCCAACCTCCCCCCAACCCCATTTCCACCCTCCTAGCATACATCTAAGCAAGAAAGAGAGGAAAAAGAGGCTTACCAAGGGGAGGAATGGAAATCCGGTTGCTCCCCGCGCACCGAAACCTCTCCCAAAAGGTTTCCAACGCCCGGATCTACCTCCACCACCGAGATGGCTCAAATCAGGGACGAAGAGAGGGCGGACGGAGGGGCAAATCTCACCGGAAATGGGATTTGAAACCACCGGGACCCGATCTACACTTCCTAGGTTTTGGGTTTTAAGGTTTGAGGGGGTCTAGGGGGCTCAAAAGTGAGAAAAGGAGAGAGGGGAGAGAGAAAATCAAGTTGGTAGGGATGATGAATAGTAATCCGAAAATTAGATCTCACCTTTATATAGTGTGCGACTTAAAAACCCAGATACGCCCCGGAACTGTGAAATTTCGGGAACGTTACCGGAATTCGATGAAATTTTCTTGAGAGGCCTAAAATGGCACTAGGACACCAAATATGCAGTTAGATTTTAAATCGGAGTCCTCTAACTCAGGACGATAGCTAACAATCCAAAAATTAGCGGTACCGATCGAAAACCGAAAAAAATGAAAAACAGCCAGAATGCTCCAACGGTTACCAGCAGGTTAAAAGTGACACAAATATAACAGGCCGTCCCCGGGACGCGGTAAGTGTATACATGATATCAGCAGTCTATACAGGAGATCAATAAATCACTCTAAACAACAACTAAAATGACAACAACACAGATGAAAGCAAGGCTGACATGATATATACACAGATAGCGGAAGCTAAAAGACTGAGTCTGTAATCCAAAAACATACTACAGACTCGATACATAATCAAATGTCCTGTGAGAGCCAATATACACACAAACATCCAAATACAATCCAAACTGGTGCCCAAGCACGGAAATATATACATACAATCAAAAGGATGCTGATGGCCTCTAAAACTCGAGGGACGTGGCGCTACTCCGCTACTGGTGCAGTCACTCGGGGAGCTCCTCCTTCAAGTCCGCCTCAGTAATCACTGGAGAAAATAATTATGCGAGGGGTGAGCCACACGCTCAGTGAATAGCACAACCCATGCATCACAATTCATATTAACCACAATTAATCAGTAAAAGCCTCAAAGTGGCATGAACAACACAAATCCAGTGGGTCGCTACATCGCCGAACCACCACACCCTCACCCTCACCCTCACCACTCAATATGGTGACATAGGATATTGGGACTGACTAGGCTGTTGGTCACCCTTGGTCCACCGATAGTCTCTCCCCACTCTGTAGGCCGCTTGGCCACTCCCACATTCAGCACAGTCCTTCCCAAATCAGGAGGTGCCTACTGATGGGAGCCCTCCACGAGACAGCCTTTCTAACGCCGGGGCAGTCTCTACACGGATCCAACGAAGGGAACAGAACAGCCTATCCATACGCATATGATCCACTCGGATCCGCCGACAACACATCTCAACAACTCTAATGTCTTGAATTCTTCAGAATTCTTCCAGGGCGCATAACCAAGATGCGGGGAATATATATTAACATAAAAGAAACCTTGGGAGGGCAACTTTAGGTCCCGATATAGGACATCCCGACAACCAAACAAGGAACACGGAGTACCCTAGCCCGAGTCTCAATGTTGACCTCGCAAGGCCCCTTAATATTCCCTAAGGCATGCTAAAAATATCATAAGTTGCATTTAATTTAATAAATTAAACTAATAGAACGCATGCATAGGTCGAGGCTTTCCTAGCATGATAATAAGGTGACAGGATGCACGGCTCTTACACATATCCTAAGGGTGCAAGTCCCTAACATACAAGTCTAGGGTGGCATGCATTCTACACACTAATCATGCTTGCACAGGTTATATATTAATCAGTTAATATTAACTATGCTGCCCAGGGGAGGACGGTATACGCCCAACTGCATATAGCGCCTCCCAACTAGGTTGGATTGTACCACTCACCGATAACTGGGTCGTTGCGCGACCGTCTGTCAAGGTCTGCAAGACAGGGTAATCAACTTGGTGAGTAAAATACACAAATACACCAAAAATACACAAAAATACATTAAAAATACCCAACACTCGGACAAGCGTACATACGGCCTGTACGCACGCAAGTCCGAGCACCCCGACTCACTCCCGAACCCCCAGCAACCATCCGCACGGCCACCCGCCCCCGGATGCACCGCCGCGCCCCAGCCCGCGCGCCCAGGCGCACTGCCGAACCCCTGCCCGCACGCCAGGACACGCCGCCGAGCCCCCCGGGTGCACCGCGCGCCCACTGCGCCCCAGCGCAGCAACCCGCGCGCACCACCGCTCGCCTAATCGCGCCATCGCCTCGCCCCGCGCGCACCCCGCGTGCACCACCGGCTCGCCCAGTGTCCCATCGCCTCACCGCGCGCGCACAGCACGCCTACGCCTCTGCGCAGCGCTCCGCGCGCACGCCCCCGCACGGCGCCCTGCGCGCAGCATCCGCACGTGGTCCCCTGCGCACGCCCGCACTGCGCCTCAACGCAGCGCCCCACGCGCACGCCCGCGCACGGTGCCCAGCGCGCAGCACCCGCACGCTCCTGCTCCACCCGAGCGCACGCCCGCGCGCACGTGCGCGTACCCTGCCAGCTGCCCTGCCTGCCCTGCTCGCCAGCCTGCGCTGCCTGTGCTGCCTGTGCTGCCAGCCTACCCGAGGCAACCTGCCATTCTACCCGAGCCACCCTACCACCTCTCTCCGGCCACCAATGGCCTCCAACAGCCACCAACCACCACCCACAGCCACCCTCCACACTCAAACCCACCCTCCTAACATGCATCTAAGCAAGAAAAGGAAGGAAAGAAGGCTTACCCTAGGAGAGGAAAGGAAGGGAAGGGAACCGGGAGCTCTTCGTGCACCGAAACACCTCTCCAAAGACCTCCACTACCAAGTTCTCTACCTAGCCCAAGGGGGGCTGAAATCAGAGAAGAAAAGAGGGGGTTAGAGGGGGTCAAACAAGTGGGAACTCGAATCCGAGACCACCGATGGATAGATCGGGATGAGATCTAACCTTTCTCTTCTTTGGGTTTTTGGATCCAAGCCTTCTAGCTAGGTCAAAAGAAGGTTTTTGAGAGAGGGAGAGAGAGAAAATCAAATGGGGAAGATGATGAATAGTGGAGGAATAATTTAGCTCTCACTTATATATAATCCTCTCACTTAGATTAGGTTAACTAGGCTTAATTAGGGCTAAGAGAGGTTTTAAGTGAGATTAAGTGGGTTTTGACTTGGGTCAACCCAACCACAAAAAAACCAAAAGGGGTTGACCAAGTCTATGGGCCCACTTTGACCAAGTCAACTTTCCCAATGACTTCTCGCTCGGTCAAAACCCGGATACGCCCTGGAAATGCGAAATTCTCAAACGTTACCGGAATTCGATGAAATTTTCGTGAGTGGCTTAGAATGGCACCAGGACACATAATATGCAGTTAGATTTTCAATCGGAGTCCTCAAACTCAGGATGATAGCTAACAGTCCAAAATTTTAGCGGTTCCGATCGAAAAACGAAAAAAACACAAAAACTACCAAAATGCTTCAATGGTTACCAGCAGGCTAAAAAGTGACACATATATAATAGCCTACCCACACGTATACGATCCAATCGGATCCGTCGGCAACATCTTCCTAACAATTTAAATGTCATGAATTCTTGCGAATTCCTCCAGGGCGCATAACTACGATGCGGGGAAGCCTGTATTATAACCTCATGGTTGTAATATTCACTGAGCATGCTCATTACTAAATAACTCACATTTGATTTAAATAAATTAAACTAAATGGGAATATGCACAGGTCAAGGCTTCCTAGCATGAAAATATGGTATCAGGATGCATGGCTCTTACACATATCCTAAGGGTGCAAGTCCCTAACATATAAGGTCTAGGGTGGCATGCATACTACATAACAATCATGCCCGCATAGATTACATATTATACAAGTTAATATTAAACTATGGTGCCCCAGAGGAGGACGATACACGCCTAAGAGCACATACGCCTCCCAACTGGGTTGGATCGTCCCACTCACCAATACCCGGGTCGTCGCGTGACCGTTCGTCAAGATCTGCAAGACAGGGTATTCAACACGGTGAGTAAAATACACAATACTTACAAAAATACACTAAAAATACCCAACACTAGGACAAGCGTACATACGGCCCGTACGCACGCAAGCTCGAGTGCCCCAACTCACTCCCGCACCCCCGGGCAGCCATGCGCACGGCCACCCGCACGCGCACGCACGCATGCACACCCGCGCCCCGAGCGCACTACCGCGCCCCAGCCCGCGCACCCAGGCGCGCTGCCGCGCCTCTGCCCGCACGCCCAGACCCCCTGCACTCCGCGCGCACGCTCGCGCGTGCCCGCGCGCACCGCGCGTTCACCCCGGGTGCACCCGTGCGCACTGCGCCCCAGCGCAGCACCTCGCGCGCACACCCGCACGCACCCCGCCCGCACACCCGCTCGCCTCTCCGCGCACACCGCACGCAACGCGCCCCTGCGCACGCCATGCACAACGCCCAGCGCGCCCAACCGCACGCGCCCAGCGAGCCCGACAGCACGCGCCTCATGCGCCTGACCGCAGCTCGCCTGCCTGCGCCTGCCTGCGCCTGCCTGCCTGCGCGCGCAGGCTCGCGCGCACGCGCGCCGGTGAGCCCGCATGCACCCGAGCCAACCCTAACACCTCCAACAGCCCCCAACAGCCCCCTCCAACCACCCAACAGCCATGCATAACCAAAAACACCTCCTAACATGCATCTAAACAAGAAAAGGAAGAAAGAAGGCTCACCCAAGGGAGAGGAAGGGAAGGAAGAGAAGATCGGGTGCTCTTCGCGCACCGAAACACCACCTCCAAGGCCACCACCACCAAGCCCTAATAGTGGCTGAAATCTGAGGAGAAAAGAGACCATAAGAGGGGGTCACACATGACGGAACTCGAATCCGAGACCATAGGAAGATAGATCGGGTCCTCACCTATCTTTTCTCCTTCTAGGGTTTTTTTTATCCAACACCTCTAGCTAGGTCAAAATGGGGATTTAAAGAGAGGGAGAGAGAGAGAAATTTTTGGAAAAGATGATGAATAGTGGGGGGGCACTATACCTAGGCGTGGACTTAAAGGGGGGCCACACACACACCTCACACACTCACCACTTATACTTAGTGAAAAAAAAGATTAGGTTAAGCTAGGTTTAGTTAGGTCTAAGTGCACTTTGACCCTAGTCAACGCAACCACACTAAAAAGCAAAACCCATTGACCAAGTCAAAGGTCAACTTTGACCAAGTCAAGTCTCCCAGTGACTTTTTGCTCGGTCAAAACCCGGATACGCTTCGAAACTGTGAAATTCTGAAACGTTACCGGAATTCGATGAAATTTTCGTGAGTGGCTTGAAATGGCACCAGGACACATAATATGCAGTTAGATTTTCAATCGGAGTACTCAAACTCAAGATGATAGCTAAAAGTCTAAAATTTTAGCGGTTCCGATTGAAAAATGAAAAAGTTGAAAAACTGTCAGAATGCTCCAATGGTTACCAAAAGGCTAAAAAGTGACATATATAACACTAACACCCCTAACGTTAACATTTGTTAACGTAAAAAAAATCCAATCGAAACAATTTTTTCAAATTTCCCTCTCTGTTTCTTTTCTTTTCCTCTCTCTCTCTCTCTCTCTCTCTCTCTCTCTCTCTCTCTCTTCGGTCCACAAATCCTAGCAAGATCATTTTTTTCTTCCCCCTCCCACTCTCTTATTTTTTGAACATCTATATTTAGAGTTTTTTATATTTATTATAAATACTTTTTGTAACCCTTGTATGGTTTTAAAATTTGTTGATAAAGCTTTTGTTTTCCTCGTAGGGTTTTCTATTTTAGGGATTTTGTATTTTTTGTATATATAGCTTGTATGGTTCGATTATAATGTTGTGCAGTTTGATTAATATATTGTCACGCCCCAGGGCGGCCGTCCCCGGGACGTGGCAAGTGTATATAAAATATCAGAATCTACACAGGAGGTCAATAATATATCATACACAAACAACCAGAATGACACACAGACAACAAAGGGCTGACATGATATATACACCAAATGCGGAAGCAAAAGACTAAATCTGTAAATAAACATACTACAGACTCGATACTCAATCATCTGTCCTGTGAGAGCCAATATACACAAATACAACTGAATATATACAAACGCGTGCCAAGCACAGAAATAAAATACATACAGTCAAGAAGGGATGCTGATAACCTCTGGCACTCGCGGAACGTAGCGCTGCTCCGCTACTGAAGGAATCCCTCGGACGGCTCCAACTACTGCTCCGGCTCCAGCTCAGGCTCAGTGGCAACTGGGGAAAGCATATGCGAGGGGTGAGCCACACGCTCAGTGAACATCACAACCCATGCATCACAGACAATATTTACCACAATTCCATTATTTATCCAGCCTCTAAGTGACATAACAACATAATCCAGTGGTTCGTACCTCGCCGAACCACCACACCCTCACCCTCACCCATCAATGGGTGACATAGGCTATTGGGACTGATAATCACCCATAGACAAATCCAGCGGGTCACTCATCGCCAACCCACTACACCCTCACCCTCACCCTACCACGGGTGACATAGGATTTTGGGACTGACTAGGCTGTTGGTCACCCTTGGTCCACCGATAGTCTCTCCTCCACTCCGTAGGCCGCTGGCCTTCACCCATAACTTCAGCACAGTCCGTCACAAATATCGGGAGGCGCCTACTGATGGGAGCCCTCGAAAGGGACGCTGGGGCAGTCTCTACACGGATCCAACGAAGGGAAACAGAACAGCCTATCCATACGCATATGATCCACTCGGATCCGCCGACAACACATCTCTACAACTCAAATGCCATGAACTCTTCAGAGTTCCTCCAGGGCGCATAACCAAGATGCGGGGAACATGTACAATAAAAGCAAGGTTGGAATATCATTGGGGGAAAGAAACTCGGGAGGGCGGCATGAGTTCCCGATATAGGATACCCCGACAACCAAACAAGGAACACGGAGTACCCTAACCCGGGTCTCACCGCTGTCCTCGCAAGGCCCCTCCCCTATAATATTCACTAGAATTGCTAATAATCATACCAGTTATATAACATTACTTATAATATTACTGGGACTAGAAACCTTGGGAGGGCAGCATGAGGTCCCGATACAGGACATCCCGACAACCAAACAAGGAACACGGAGTACCCTAACACGGGTCTCAATGTTGACCTCGCAAGGCTCCTCCCTATAATATTATCTAAGGCATGCGATTTAACATACACTAGCATTTAATTTAATAAATAAACTAGTAGGACGCATGCATAGGCCGAGGTTTCCTAGCATGAAAACAGGGGGCATGGTGCATGTCTCTTACACCTATCCTATGGGTGCAAGTCCCTAACATACAAATGACTAGGGTAGCATGCATTCTACATTTAAATCATGCAACCATGGATTACATATTACTGCCGGTTAATATACATCCATGGTGCCCCAGGAGAGGTCGGTATACGCACAAATGCGTATAACGCCTCTCTACTGGGTTGGATTGTCCCACTCACCGAAGATCGGGTCATCGCGCAACCACCCGTCAAGATCTGCAAGACAGACATTTATACGGTGAGTTAAAATCCACAACCACTACCAAAGACATCAAAATACACAAAACCCACAAACAAACACCCAACACTCGGCCAAACGTGCATGCGACCCGCACGCACGCTAGCCCGAGCACCCCGACACACTCCCGCACCCCGGCAA